>CAUYSK010083348.1:0-17578 GCA_963575035.1 Avahi laniger | reverse complement strand
TGTTCCTCGGGCTACAGAGCCGTGGCATCAGCCTCGCTCACAGCAACCTCAAACTCCTGGGCTCAGGCGATCCTACTGCCTCAGCCTCCCAAGTAGCTGGGACTACAGGCATGTGCCACCATGCCCGGCTGATGTTTTTCTCTATATATTTTTAATTGTCCAGCTAATTTCTTTCTATTTGTAGTAGAGACGGGATCTCGCTGTTGCTCAGGCTGGTCTCGAACTCCTGAGCTCAAAGAATCCTCCCGCCTCGGCCTCCCAGAGTGCTAGGATTACAGGCATGAGCCACCGTGCCTGGCCAATGATATTTTTCTGATGGCCATGCAATACCACTGGTACTTTTTCTGCAGATTTGTTATCAAAAACAAGAAGTAAAATTCCTAATTTAGTGTGCCTTGTATATGTAAGGATTTTTCAAGAGTTCTAGACTTTAACCTTAATATATTAATATTTAAATGTATTGTCAGTGTTGCTCAATGTGCAGTCCCTTCTCTGAAACTCAAAATTGTGATTGCTAAGACGACGTAGATCCTAAGTGTTGTAAAGGTTGAAAAAATTATTTTAAGACCTACTCTAACTGAAATCATGCTAAATATCTCTGCATTAACCAAAACAATTGGTAATTCATTCTGTTTGACAGGTCAAAGTTCAGTTTAAACATTCTCCATCCCTGTACAATCTAGGAAAAAAATGAAATACGCAAGGTTTCTTTTGTGATATAACAAAATAGAATTGAAAGTTTATGTGGAAAAAAACAGATATAAGGTCTTACTTAAGAAAATTTTTGGGCTTGCCCTTCCTTAAAAAAAAAATAAAAAAGGAAGATAATTTTTGGTCAGGGTGCAGTGGCTCATGCCTATGATCTGAGAAGTTTGGAAGGCCAAGGTGAAAGGATTGTTTGAGGCCAGGACTTTGAGACCAGCCTGGGTAATGTAGTGAGATCCTTTCTCTACAAAAAATTTTAAAATTAGCTGGGTCTGGTGGCATATACATGTAGTCCAAGGTACTTGGGAGGCCAAGGCAGGAGGATTGTTTGAGCCCAGGAGTTTGAGACAGCAGTGAGCTATGATCCTGCCACTGTAATCCAGCCTGGGCAACAGAGTGAAACTCTGTCTCTAAAAAAAGAAAAACGAGAAGAAAGAAGTATTTTAAATCATGTCTATTATGATTTTATTAAAATTTAGGATCATTTAATAAACTGATAATGTTAGGTTTCCTATTGTGAGGTCTTTCCTATTGTATGTATTTAATTCACTTCCAAAAATAATTGCTTTAATCAGAAGAATCAAAATTCTCTTAAAGAAATGCACTGAACTTGAAATAATTGTGTGTATGTCGGGGAAAACTCTCTAATTATGGCTGTTGTCTTCTCACCCAAATACTTCATAGGGGAAATTTCAGTGTAAATTATTCTCATTAAGATGAATTTTTTAAATAGACAAGTTTATTCTATTCATATTCATTGTCTTGACATTTTTGTTCTTCTCTCACTTAAAATTAGTTTCTCCCTCATTTTTAAACTGGTTGTCATGTTTTCTGAATTTTGCGTGTTCTCTCTCCTGGCTCACCTTCTATCCTCTCTGTCCTTCCTTCTTCTGTTTTCTTCCTTCCTCCCTCCTTTGTTTTTTCTCTTTCTCCTTCCCTTCTTTTCTTGGTAGGAAATACTGAAAGAAGTAAGCTAGTGTTATACTTATTATAGTAAAAATCTCACAAACAGTGGCTTAAACAAATAAGTATGTGTGTTTTTTTCCCCTTTCCCTCACAAGGAGAGCAAGGTTAGACAGTTTAGAGCTGGTGTAGCTTTCAAGACACTTGATTTCTCATATCGTCTTGCTTGCCTATCAGTATGATTTCATTCTAACACTTGGCTATACCATTAATCTAATTTATCCCCAACCTCCACTGTACTTTCTTCTTCTAAGTACCATTATCTTTTTTTCAGAATAACTTTATCAAGTTATAATTCACATACTGTAAAATTCACCCACTGTAAATGTAAAATTCAGTGATTTTTAGTAAATGTGTAGAGTTGTGCAACCATTACCACAGTTCAATTTTTAGGACATTTCCTTCTCACCATTATTCCCTTCAACCCATTTGTAGTTAATCTCTGATCCCACTCCATGTCCCAGTTAATCACTGATCTGCTTTCTATTTCTATAAACTTGCTTTTCTGGACAGTTTGCATAAATGGAATCATGTAACATTAATATATAATTTGTATATCTGGTTTTATTACCTGTTATTCTATTATTGCCTTAAACAGTTATTGTTTACATTTATTAAGAATAAGAAAACCAAAATACATTTTATTCTTTCTGTGTTGCTCTTTCCTTTTCCTTTTGTTTATATAGATTAAAGTTTTTGATCTATGAAGCTTTCATTTTGCCTGAAAAACATTTCTTACAAGTGTCTGCTAGTGATTAATTTCCTTAGTTTGTTTTGTTGAAAAAGTCTTTATTGCTTTTCACTTTTGAAGGATAATTTCTCTGGATACAGAATTCAAGGTTGGTGTTTCTTTTTCTTTTAAAACTTTGAATATTTCACTACTTTCTTTTATATTCGATTGTACAGATTCTGATAAGAAACCCTGTATAACTCTTACCCTTGTTCCTCTGTGGATTGCTGTTTTTTTTTGTTTTTTTGTTTTTTTTTTAACCTGACTTCTGTCAAGATTTTCTTTTTTTCTTTTCAACACATTTGTGTCTTTGAATCTAAGGTTTGTCTCTCATAAACAGGATCTTCTTGGGTCCTGCTTATTTTTTAATCTGATATTCTTTGCCTTTTAAGTAGGGTGTTTATTGCATTCACATTTAATATAATTACTTACAATATTGGTTTTGTGTGCAATTATTTTTTGTTTTCTATTTATCTCATGTCTTTTTTGTTCCATACTTCCTCCTGTATTTCCATCTTTTGTGTTAAATACAGTAGACTCCTCTTATTCGTGGGGGATACATTTCAAGATCCCCAGTGAATGCCTGAAACCGGATAGTAACAAACCCTGTATGTACTGTTTTTTCCTATGTATACATACCTGTGGTAAAGTTTAATTTGTAAATTAGGCAAAATAAGAGATTAGCAACAATAATAAAATAGAACAATTATAACAATATATTGTAATTAAAGATATGTGAATTTGTGGTTTTTTTCTCTCTCTCTCACTCTTGAAATATATTGTTTTACTGTAGTCACCCTTCTTGTGATCTACCAATCTACTGCCACTTTTGTTATCAACTAACAGCCATCACTATTTTTTCTCTCTTTGTCCCCCTTAAAATCAGTGAGCCACTTGACCTCGCTGCTGGCACCCCCTTCTCTTTCTTCGGGATGCCATGCCATCTCCCTGCTCTCTTCCCCCCTCCCTGCCCTTCTCTCTTTCTCCCTCTTTCCCTCTCTCTGTACCGCTCTCTCTCTCTCTCACTTGTTCATTCTCTGTATCCTTCCGAGAAGATAAAATAAACTTTTTTTTTTACTTTTATATCTTAATCTCTGAGTGAGAAATATTTCTCCACTCACACCATGAGCACCTACTAAACTTTCCACCCTAATAAAAGTAGGATAACACATTCTAAGCAGTTAAAGAAAATAAAAAACTATCAACCAAGAATTCTATCTCCAGCAAAACTATCCTTTAAAAATGAAGGTGAAATAAAGACATAGAGATCTCTTTGCTCACTAGGTAGGGCCATCAGTCAACTCATTAGCATATAAAAAGATACTAACCACTTTGTAAATTCCAGGCATTTTAGGCATTGTATGCTAGGAAGAGGGTGGGGGACAAAGACCAAATATATGTTTCCGAATATCACACACCCCATTTGAAATGTTATTATTGTTTGTGAAGTCTATTATTCTTCAACATGTGAATGTGGACTGCTTGTATCTCTTCTAATTTTTTTTTCTTGTTTTTATTTAAAAGCCTGGGGGTTATCCCTTTGTCTGCATTGCCTATTGTTCAGTCTAAGTTTTGTTAGAAGTTGTGCTCAAACATTTTAGCTGGTAAGGCTTCTACTCATTGCTGATGAATTTCTTTGTGGGCTGGGGAGCATTCCTTGTTCTGGCTGCTTTCATGTCTGCCTTGTCTTTTGCACTGTTTTGTGTCACTCCTGTGCATGTGTCTAGGCACTATAGGTCATTGATGTGTGGGTGACTTGCGCCCACTTCAGTCTCTGGCACATGTGTACATAGGCTCTGGTCAAGTTAGGGTATGTGAAGAGCTTATCAGCCCTTATTTGGCTGTCTCATCTCCTAGAACTTTCTTTTAAACTCCTGGCTAGTGCACCTGTCTAATGCCCCAATAAAGCGAGCTCACTTTAGCAGCAGCAGAAAAGCTTCTGGTTTTCACAGCGTTCTCTGCTCTGCTCGAATTGAACCACTGTGCTGACAGAACTTTGAGGGTAGGATCACATCTGGGCAAAATACCGCAAACTCATGCTGTTTTTCTTTAAAGCTGAATATTTTTTGTGAATACATACTTAGCAGTTTGTTGTATTCTTTTGGTTGATTTTTTACAGTGCTTAAATGGTTGTTTTTCAAAGTTTTGTCTAGATTCGTAAGAGCATTTGTTGATCTTCTGACTCTGTCATGCCCAAAGTGAATTTCTGGTACCATTATCTCTTGCCTGTTTTTCTACGTTTTGGTCATAAGCCTCCTGACTGTGTCCTAATTTCTGTCCTCCTTTCCCTCTATTTTATTCTACATGTAGCAGTCAGAGTGAATCTTTTAAAACACAAGTGAGATCATGGAGTTTTCTTTTTTGATTGTTTTCGTTTTTGCTTAAAATCTTTAGTGGCTTCCTATCTTACTTGTAGTAGAAGCTAAAAAGATTTGCAGTGGCCATTGTGGCTTTCCCTGATACCTTTCAGACCTTTTTTTTTTTTTTTTTCTCAGTCTTTTGCTCTTACTATAGTAGTTTCCTTGCAGTTCCCCTAAAATGCCAAGCATATTTCTCTGCCAGGCCCCTTCCCTAACTCTTTACACTGTCTGGGATGCTTTTCCTTTAGATTCGTATATCCACATCCTTAGTACCTTGAGTCTCTCCTGAAATTTACCTTCCTAGTGAAGTTTTCCCCTACCACCTTATTGAATTGCAAGTTCCCAACCAACATTTCCCATCACACACACCAAATATCACTACAGGTGTTCTTCGACTTAGCATTGAAAGGGACAGCCTTGCAAAAATAACAGGAAAATACCTAATCCCACAATTTCCCCAGTAACAGTTAAAGATCAATCCTGTGAGTTCTCTCACTAACAGGCACCTTGCAGGAGTCCTGTTTGCACAACTTCTGAAGAAAGTTGAATGGACGGAAAAGAGATGTAGATCTCTCTCTTTCAAAATTGTTTTTTGAGAATCTGCTTTTACAGAGTTTCTGAGTAAATAGCAGGAGAACAAACTACAGCCCCAACCATATCTCAAGGATGGAATCACATCTATGATGATCCCTTCTCCAAGGAAAGGTAGGGGAGCCAACTGTTGGATTTTGACATCCTTGCAGTTTTTGTTATCTGCCTGCTGCTGCTTTTGTTATCAACTGACAGCCATTACTAGTTTTTTTCTCTTTGTCCTCCTTAAAATGAACAAGCCTCTTGGCTTCACTGCTTACATACTCTTTTTCTTTGGTATGCCATGCCATCTCCCTGCTCCCCCTCACCCACTTTGCCCTCTCTCTTGCTTTCTCTCTGTCTCTGTCTCCTCTAAGAAAGATAAACTTTTTAACTTTTATATATCTTAATCTCTGTGTGAGAAATTTCTCCACCTGTGCCTGAGTGCCTACTAGGCTTTCTACCCTACCAAGCATTATAAGTGGAAAATATCGTAAGTTGAAAGTGTGTTTTTGAGTTGTAGTATTTTCAACTTACGATGGTTTTATCTGGATGTAACCCCATCATGAGTGGAGGAGCATACTGAATGCATATTGCTTTAGTGCCATCATAAAGTTGAAAACTTGTAAATCAAATTATTGTAAGTCGAGGACTATCTGTACTTAATTTTTCTCCCAAGCACTTTATACCTGTGATGTATACTGACTTTTTTATTACCCGTGTACTCCTAATATAAACTTAACTAATAGATTTTGTTTTGTTCTCTGTATCTCCAGGGCCACAACTATGCGTCCCACAGAATAGGCAATTATTAAACATTTATTATATGAATGAATGGGCCCAGGCTTTTCAATCCATGGAAGGACAGTGTATAAGACATGGCCCTTTTATTCTTTATGCACAGATTCAGTATGAGATAATTATAATATGGCAAGTACAACATTAGATGTACATGCATAATGTGTTTTCAAGTAGAAGTTTGACTTTGGCTTAATTTTGCATGCAGAAGTCTAGAAATGTTTCACTGAGGGTGAGAATTTTGAGTTAGGCAAAGGAGGGCTAGAAATCTTATGGGAGGTAAAGAGAGATGGGGGAAGAATTGTGAAAGTGCCCATGTCCAAGAAAATCAGAAGAAAGACTTAAGGAGATAATGGCTCTATAATAATGGAATAAAATCATTAATTGGGAAAATCCTTCAACTCTTGAGGTAAGAGATACTCTCTACCCAAGACAGTTAATTGCTGACCTCTTGAGAGAAAACAAACTAGCAACATGTGGTGAACATGGATGGGTATATGAAGATATCTGGAGACTACCTTGATACTGTGAAAGACTTTTAACCTTTGTGCACCCAATGGACACAGATTGTCACCTGTTTTCCCACATTGCATTCTTTATTCATTTTACTAGGGAAAATAGGGATGGTGGGGGCGGGGGCAGGGGATAAATTGGTAATAATCTTTAATTTGAAGCATGGAAGGGGAGGAACTCCAAAGGTATCATTCTGGAAAAGTTGTATCTATATTTGCAAACTCCCTTATAGTTAAAAAACTCAGTATTTATGTATATGTCTAACTTGATTCTTCATTAGAACCTTATCAAAACCACACAATACAGGCATATTAGATGGTAATAAATACATTTTATAGATTAAAAAATTTGAAACTCAAAAAAGGTTTAGTAGTTTGTCCAGTGTGTTTCTGCTGTTAAATAAGAAACCCTGAATCCATAGTCAGATCTTCTGATTCTAAAGTTTAGGAGAGAGCAGACACAACCCAATCTCAAAAGCAAGAATGGAAAGAATAAATATAAGAGTGCTGAAAAGTGAGATTCCCTCTGGTTACTTTTCAGTGAAGACTATTACTGATAGATTTTTTTTTTTTAGTTAAAAAAATAACAGTACTTATTTAAGGATAGGAGAGGAGCAGAGATGAAAAGTTAAATACGCATGGTCTATCTACTTCACTAACCACCTCGACTTCTGAGCTCACTGTCTAGTTCAGGAAACAGACATACAAACAAATCATTATAATATAGCATGAGTAATGATTTGAGATATAATAATAACATATTTGTATAAGATATTTTTATTACAGCTTAGATCATGTTAATATTTTTGTTTCTGTATAGCTCTCTGACTTCATCTTCTATTATACCCAAAAGGTATTCTTTGCTCCAGCTGTCAAAATTATTTTGCTGTTATAAGAATTAACCTTTTTTTTACTTTCAAAACTTTAGTCATTCATTATCTCTTCCTCAGTGCCTTCCCATTCCCATAATTTTGGGGCTCTGTCGTACCACTTGTAACACTGTCCTTCAATTATTATTATTTCTGCCCTGTGGTACTCTAAGGTGTCTCAGGCTTGAGATGGTATCCTTTTTGACTTTTAGTCCTCAGTGCCTACCTCAGTGCTTGGGAATTAGCAGGTGCTTAATAAAAGTTTATTGAATAAGTTGAATTATCTAACTGTGGCTTTACTATATTCCTTTGAGTTTAATACCACTATTCCTATTTTACAGTTAAGATAACTACTCTGTTGTGAAGTTACTTATTCAGAGTCTTGCAGTTGGTAAATGTTAGAGCCAAGATGACATTTGTTTGCTTGTTCTCTATTTGAGATAGTATGTTGTAGAAGAATATCCAGCCAGTTGGAGATGACAGATTGTGCGGGCTTAGTCTACCCCTTGAATAGTTTCAAAACTTACGGTAATGGAGAGTAATAGAGAAAGTAAAAATGTTTTCTGTTCATTAAAAGTTTGCAGCAGAGTGAATTTTTTTCACTTGAAATTTATACATTTCCAGGCTTCTAATTTAGACTTAATAATGTTTTAACAATTTGAGCTAATTAATAAAATTTTAATTATTAGTGATGACATTAACATAACAGGAAACTTTTCCAGTGAGAGGATCAGTGCAATGATCTTGAAGAAACTATTTAACCCCACTTTTTACCCCTTCTTATGTCATTTAATGAGAAGGTAATTCTTTTTTGCTTCCTCAGCATATGTTTAATTCTCTTGAGGAAGTTAGCAAACGAAAGGAAAAAGATTGACTGGTGAGCTTTTTCCCTTTTTTTTTGTACCCAACTATATAAAAATGTGTATAAAAATACTTTCTGTAAAATACCATCTGATTCTTGACTTTTCTAAAAGATACGGATTTCAAGATCCAATCTAGTTTTTTAAATGCACTGAATTATTAATAATAAAGTACTTTGGCTTGATTTGTCATTTTTATTTTGTGTTGCCTTTGCATAAGCAATAATGCTTATGCAAACAGTGCTTCTCATAATTAGAAGATGTTCTCATTAATGCCATTTTTATTAATTCTATTTTCAGTGCTAATTCATTACTAATAGATCCTACTTCTTTGATGTACCACCACTGTGTTGGACTTAATCAAGTAAGATAAGTAATTTTCTCCATAAATTGAATTTGCTTATTTAATTTGATCTTTTAAAAAATTTTTTTTTATTTTGGAGGAGTGATCCTCTGGAAACTATTTAAATGATTCACATAATACATGTTTGAGTACAAGTTATTGATAAGTTAACACAATTTCATATAATTCTAATAGCTTTTATCCTTCCTAATGAAAAATTTTTATGAAGTGCTTTTTTTTAACAGAAAATGAGCTATACTAATACAATAATGTTCTGAAATCACCAGACTCCTTGGTATAATAGTTACAATTTCATGGCAAGAAAAAGCACATTTGTTAGGGTGGAAAGGGATTATGTTTGTTTATTTCATTGAATTTGAGGCTGTAAGGATACAAAATGGTATTCCCTTTATTTATCATTATGCAGCAAATAAGTTTGTTGCACTTGTACATTTTGAATGATAGCCTTTGATTCTTTATCTCTTTACCCTTCAAAAACTTTCTTCTATTTCTGTTTAGTCCAGGTCAGACTGTTTATTTCTAAAGCAAAAAGATTTTACAAAGTGCTAGAAGATGGGATCGGAGTGGAGTGATAAAAGTTTTAGAGTATCTAGTTAAATACATAGATGCTGAGTGACTTGTGTAGGGTTGGTCCTCCCTGGTTTATTATGGCACTATTTCTTTTACATATTTTTGTGTAAAGACAAAGTAGAAAAGTTAGCAGGGATGATGAAGGACGATGTACCATTGGAGAGACTAGAGAAAAGAGGACAGGGAGTTTAGGAAGGAAAGAAAAGAAAACCAGACACCAAAAGCAATGTGTGCCTACTTGTCAATGGTAGTAGTGAAGGAAAGAGGAGGACATATTTGTATTTCCTCCTCACTAAATGTGGATGAAATATCTAGTCATTTCTTTGAGATTTCAATACTCCTCTGATCCTTGTGACAAAGACCGAAAACACGTGTTAATAGGGTAAAAATCTGCCTTGAGGTTCTTGATCTACATAAACCTGAAAATTTGAAAGGAAATAGTGGGAATTCCTAATACCACATTTAAGTTGCAGATCATTTTGTGTTCTATTTCTGTCCCTCCTCACACATGTGTTGCCATGCGCATCTTAATAACTTTTCTACTTGTGGAATCTCCAATGTGCTTCTCACCTTGAAGGAGTCTTCCTCTGTGGTAAAGTTTGTGGTAGAACAGGACTTGGGTATTAGAATAATTTTCTAAATTGAGGGTGACTTTAAAACAAATATATTTAACAATATGTTTTTAAAATGCTTTATGACAAATTGAATTATATTCTGATGTCTAAACTGATAGCTATTTTTTGGAGTTAGGTACACCCAGAGCTATATTTCCTTTTTGCTACTTAATTGCTGTGTGAGGATGTTAGAAATTATATTATATCTATAATATCAATTTCCTTACCTGTAAAATGAAGATAGAAAGACCTATTTCATGTATGAATTATACTGAAATAATATAAATAACATATATAATTAACGAAAGTGCTTAGCACATAGTAGGTGTCTGTGTTATTTCTTTTCCAGTTTGTTTTCTTCCCTCTCTCCCTTACATCTTTGTACAACTGTTCCGCAAGAAGTTGACAGATCTATTAAATATTTTTATGTAGTTAATGTTAATTCATTGTTTTATTTTTTTAAATGTAGGGGTCAAAGATAATGATCTGCATTTTGAAAGGCCTAAATATTAATAAAGATGGATGGACTTATTAATTTCAATATGCTTTTTTAAAAATTATTTATTATGATTACCACTCAATCAACAATGCTACTTATTAATAGAAAGCCTGTTAGCTTGAATTTTTCTAAATGTGTTAAATTTTTTTTAAGGCACACTGATTTTTGATAGGAATAAATTGAATGTGCAGTGACCGTGGAAGCTTTGGCCATGATTATTTAGGTAAACCACAACTAATTCATAAAGTGCTGTGGACCTTTTAATACCTACCAAAAGTGGGCAGGCTGTCAATTTGGAAGTTTCCATGTGAAACATATTCTTTCACTTGGCCCCTGAAAAACTCTCCTGTAGTACCCTGCATAGAACTTAGTTTATTTACTGAGAAGAAGGAATGGTTGAATCAACTCACAGGAGATAAATCTGTGGTAGGTGTTACAGGGCTGATTTTTAAGCCACACAATATCTCCCTCTTTTAGTTTATTTTACTTGCTAATATGTAAATTTTACTGATGAAAGCAGGATTGCTCATTCAGAGATATTTTAGACTTCTTTTCCATGAAGAACAGTGCTTTTGTTAGGAATAGCAAATTAGTTTTGTCACTGAGTAACTGAGTTGACAGTTACTGTTAGAATTTACAACTTAATCCCCTTCTAATCTCTTAGAATGTATTAGAGACACTTTCTAATCTCTTAGAAGGAGATTAAGTTTTTAATCTGTATTAAAATATGAGAAAAATAACTATCCAATGTTAATTTACATGTTTAAAGTTTTAATTTACAATGTTAAATTGTAACATCATGTGTTACCTTCCATTAGATTAAGTGAAATGAACCTGTCATTTCCAACATCAGTTTTGAACAGCATTTGCACTGCCTTTAATGGAGGGAATCAGTGTAAACAACATCCAGGTTCCAACCAAGGCCCAGACTAGGCACCAGAGTTACTAGTTTTTACATGGCTTGATTAAAAAAGTGGAGGTTCTTATGCACTGAAATTTTATTTTTTAAAATGGGCACATTTCCCAGTGCAAATATGATACTTCTGTACTAATCAGGATGGAGTCTTATCCTGTAATGAGACTTACATTTTGGGCTTTTCACCACATCGTTGCTGTTTTCTATGTGGTCAAAAATAGATACAGAGTAAACCAACCCCAAAAGTCAATTACAGGGTTTTATAGTGATGTACTGTGAAAAATTTGGTCATGTTTTTCATTATACAGAATGTTCTTTTCAAAGACATAAACAGAAAAGGCACATATGTTTGATTTTAAAAATAACTCTGCTTAGCTCTTTAAACTGCTGGAGACATTTTGGATACTTTTAAATGATCATCATTATAATTACATGATAGGCCTATCTAAAGGGAGACCTTGTTTGTAATTATTCATCAATTGTCTTCTCCTCCAACACCTTTCTTTAAAAATAATTTTTAAAAAAATGAGATAGCAACAAAGATACTTTGAAAATATTTCTGGTATACAATTGAATGATCTGGTAAACTCATCTCATTTTTCTCATCTCTTCCCAAGAAGCAAATGCTAACATATCCTATATCACTTTTGAAACATATACACTGATTTAGAAGTATTAAATTATAAAATGTATGGAAAATGAAAACTACTTGTCCATTATAAATTAATACTATATTTAAAATACGACTTATGAAATCTAATTGCTAGTACAATTGTTAGAATAATATAAAATAGTACTTAAAATATTTTAAATTAAACTTTACTTTCTTAAGGAAAGCTCATCTAAGCCTCACAAAACTTTAAAGTGAATGAAAATTTCTGTTATAAGGATATTTTATTGGAAGAGATATTTTAAACCTTGTAATTTAAAATTTTATTAATGACTATTTGCTATTTTTCAGCTTTAAACTTCAGTTAGTTTATGTTTTGGAAGATTAGAAAATGTGCAAATAAATGTTCAATGTTTTGCTCCTATAGTTAAGGCTTAATTTTCGATAGGCAGATTTCAACCTAATGTAAATTTTGATTTCTTTGCTTTATTGAAATGCTTGCTTCCTTTATTGTGAAGTCTTTAACTTGCTAATATTATAATTATTCATTTACTCATACTCATACAAGTAACAGTAGCACAATAGAAGCTGAATAATAACTCTTTTTAAAGATCAAGTAACTTTTCTCATTTCTGAGATGGTATAAACAAGAAAAACAAAAGTTTTGTTTTCATATGTACCTGTAACAGACACTATTGATTTGACTGATCAAGAGCCATTCTTACCTTCTTTCTTTATGGAAGAGCCCTGATTTGGCTTATAATTAGTGAATAATGTAAGCCAATTATGGTTTCTGTGGTTGAATGTTTGTTCCCTCCAAAACTCATGGAGAAATTTAATTGCCATTGTAACAGTATTAAGAGGTTGGATCTTTAAGAGGTGATTAGACCATGAGGGCTCCATACTCATGGGTAGGATTGGTGACATTGTAAAAGTACAGATTTGGCTCCCTCTTGCTCTTTCACCTTCCACATAGGATGATGTATAGAAGACCCTCGCCAGATGCTGGCTTCTCAGTCTTAGACTTCCCAGCCTCCAGACCTGTGAGCCAATAAATTTCTGTTGATTATAAATTACCCAGTCTGTAGTATTCTGTTATAGCAGTACAAAACAGACTAGGACAATGGTGATTCTATTCTTAACCATAATTGGTTTAGGAAGGGTTATGTGACTTAAACTGAGTCTGTGATATATGAGAAGTCTCAATGGCTTCCGGGAATATTTTCTCAGTGATAAAACAGACTACCTGGAAAAGGCTTCCTCTCTTTTATTGGATGAAATGGTTAGAACTGCTTCTGGATATAAGATTCTGGGCCATGGAGCCAGGCTGCCTGGGTTAAAATCCCAACTTTTCCCTTATTAGCTTTGTGACCTTGATTAATTTATTTAATATCTCTGTGCCTCAGTTTTTCTTATTGTAAAAATGGGGCTAATATTCAAATGAAACATAGTCATTAGAGGAAAGCTATTATAATCATTAATCATTAGGGAAATGCAAGTCAAAATCATGAGATAACACTTCACATTCATTAGAATGGTTAGAATCAAAAAGTCAGGTAACAACAAGTGTTGGTGAGGATGTGGAAAAATCAGAACCCTCATAACACTGCTGGTAGGAATGCAAAATGGTACAGCTGCTTTGGAAAATGGACTAATAGTCGCTCAAACAATTAAAGTTACCATATGACTCAGCAGTTCTCCTCCTGGGTATGTATCCAAGAGAAGTGAAAATGTATGTCAACACAGAAGCTTGTGCTTGAATGTTTACAACAGCATTATTTCTAATAGCCAAAATATGAAAACAACCCAAAATTTCATCAATGGATGAATGAATAAACAAAATGTGGTATGTCTATACAATAGATTTTATTTAGCCACAAAAAGGATTGAAGTACCAATACTTACCACAACATGGATGAACCTTGAAAGCATTTATGGTAAGTGAAGAAAGCCAGTTGCAGAAGACCATGCATTGTATCATTCCACTAATATGAAAGTCTAGAATAGAGAAATTTATAATAGAAACAGTGGCAGATTAGTGCTTGCTTAGTGGGTGGTGGTGGAGATTCAGGAAAACTAGCAGTAGGAGGCTGGGGGATGGAGAGTGCTGTGGTCTGAATGTTTGTGTCCCTCTAAAATTCATCTCAAAACCTAATCCCTACTGTGGTGGTATTAAGAGGTAGAGCTTTTAGGGAGTGATTAGCTTATGAGGGCACTGCCCTAATGAATGGGATTAGTGCCCTTATAAAAGAGGCTTTAGAGGGAGCCTTTTACCCTTTCCTGCATGTGAAGAACACAGAAGTTACCATCTCTGGTGAAGAGTCCCTCACCAGATAGTGAATCTGCTGGTGCCTTGGTCTTAGACTTCCCAGCTTCAGAACTGTGAGAAGTAAGTTTTTGTTGTTTATAAATTACTCTGTCTGTGGTATTTGATTATGGCAGCCTGAATGGGAGCGATAGCCAAAGGATAGCAGGTTTCTTTTTTTGTGTGTCATAAAAATGTTCTAAAATTGACTATGGTGATGGTTGCACATATCTGTGAATATACTAAAAGCCATTGAGTTGTATACTTTAAATGGGTGAATTATATGGTATGTGAATTATGTCTTAATAAAGCTGTTAAAAATGGTGCTAATATTAGTATCTAACCTTATAGGCTGTTATAAAAATTAAATAAGTTAATGAACATAAAGGTCTATAGTGCTTGGTGTAGAGCAGGCACTTGAATAATGACAAGTACAATAAAAATTAATTACAGCCCTGAGAGGACCTGGTAAGGAAAGAAGACAATACAGTAGTCCCCCATTATTAGGGGAATACATTGCAAGACCCCTACAGCATATAAGACCATGAATAGTACCAAATTCTATATATACTATGTTTTTTCCTATACAGACATACCTATGATAAAGTTTAATTAATAAATTAGTCATGGGTAAGAGATTAACAACAAAAGCTGTTAATAAAATAGAGCAATTATAACAGTATACCGGCATCACCACTCTTGTGCTTTGGGACCTTTATTAAGTAAAATGAGGGTTATGTGATCACAAGCAC
This sequence comes from Avahi laniger, assembly GCA_963575035.1. NCBI lineage: Eukaryota > Metazoa > Chordata > Mammalia > Primates > Indriidae > Avahi > Avahi laniger. Next base: position 2,581 of record CAUYSK010083348.1, on the reverse strand, counting down.
GGCAGTACTGCAACAGTGGATCTGGTAACAAGACGGCTACTAAGTGACTAGTAGGCGAGTAGTGTATACAATGTGGATCCATTGAACAAAGGCATGATCCCTAGGGGAATGCGTCAGCATGAGATTTCATCGTGTTGCTCAGAATGGCATGCAATTTAAAACTTATGAATTGTTTATTTCTGGAATTTTCCATTTAATATTTTTGGACCACAGTTGACCATGGGTAACTGAAACTGTGTAAAGCAAACTCACAGATAATGGAGGACTACTGTATGTATTGATAGAAGAAGGAAGGTCCTAGAGTAGAAAAGGTCTAGGTCTAGTCCTGCTTGGGACTACTTATGTTATAGAATAAGGCATGTGTTTGAGGCCTTTCTGTTTCTTGCAGTGAGAGGCATTTTGCCTGATACCACAGCATTTTTTGGTAATCTTATTCTTTATAGAGCATTAAAGTTGTTGCCGAACTTTTATACTTAGGATCTTTGCCATCTTTGGCCTTTATATATACTAATGCATATGTATTTATTTTATTTTTGTCTTTTTATTATTATTTTTAAAGGTGGTGTCTTGCTCTGTCAGCCGAGCTCCAGTGCAGTGGTGTGATCATAACTCACTGCAGCCTCAAACTCCTGAGCTCAAGTGATCCTCCCACCTCAGCCTCCCGAGTAGTTGGGATTACAGGTGCAAGCCACCATGCTTGACTGATTTTTAAAATTTTTTTAGAAAGGCAGTCTGACTATGGTGCCGAGGCTGGTCTTTAATTCCTGGCCTCAAGCATTCATTCTTCCCATCTGCCAAGTAGCCGGGATTATAGGAGTGTAACTGCTCCTGTTTATGTGTTTATTTTTAGTATGTATGTCATCAGTGATTACCACTTTGAGGGCATGAGCTGTGTTTTAAATTTTAATGTCCCTTTTTTTGCTGAACACAGGTCTAAGCTTGCTAATAGAAGGTGGTTAATCATTTGTTAATGTCTTTTATATTTTGTTGGCCTCATCTAAAATTTGTTAATTTCCTCTGTTTCTGTCCTGTGCTTGTTAGCACTTCATGATTGAGGTTTCACCTTGAGGGTTTAATACAACCTGGATTCCTATTTCAATTTTGATTGAAGTAGAAATGTATTTAAAAAGCTAGTAGCTTCCTGCCCCAGACTTTTTCCCTGGTTGCCAAATAGAGTGGGGCTCGTTGTTGTTGTTTCCTGATTAGAAATGTGGTATGTGCTCATTTAAAGATGTAAAATATTTAAAAAGGTACAAAGTACCGGGGAGCACATTTCAAAATTCCTATTTGTTGTATGGTGTATACTGCTCTGGATATTGACATTGATACAGGTATAGATACAGATATAAGAATGTGTGTGTGTCTGTGTGTATGTATTTTTGTTCTGGTGATTACACTTGATTGTGATATTATGTAAGTATACATATAAATGTGTGTGTGTATGTGTGTGTGTGTAACCTTAATTTTTGATTGCGAGTTGGTGATAGAATGGGGCAGATGGGGAGGTAGATGAACTAAAATTTAAAAATTGTTTTCAATTATGCTGTTTTCTGGGAATGCACTTCAAACTGCCCAGTAATGCTTGGTAATTAGGTAATTAACAGATTATTGCTGGCTACAAAATATGTTTTTGCCTTCTAAATCACTACCCATGCTTCAAACAGACTAATTCTTTGTGAATTAGCTGCTATTCTTTTCCCATTTAAAAGTATGAGACATTTGTATTTCCTTACTGAGTTACAGGAACTCTTTATATATTAAGGGAAGGTCTTTAAACCTTTGTTTTGTATATTGTAAGAAATTTTTAGTTTATTATTTTAAATAACAAACTTACATGTTTATGGTATTTATTATTTTTAATCAGGGGTTTAAAATCTGTATGTGACAGATGACAGTCTTATTTGTTGTTTTCTAGCTTTAGTGTCCTGTTAGGTCAGTACTTTTAAGTCACCTGCTTATAGCTGCTTTAAATAGCTCAGTGAAGATGCTAAGCGATAACATATTGTACTTTTAGTTTCTCTTAATGCTTGTTAGTCTTTGGACTCAGCTCTTCTAAGAATAATCCATAGGAATGCTTTTTTCTTGGCTTGTTTTCTTGTGTTCTGATACATTATTTCTGATTTTCTTCTCGTCTTCACATCCTCAACTCTACTCAATAATGTCCATCTTATTGTTTACCACTAAATATAATTGGAATTTAGTAGGATTGTAGAAAGTATTTTTTTTTTTTTTTTGAGACAGAGTCTCACTGTGTTGCCCAGGCTACAGTGCCGTGGCGTCATCCTAGCTCACAGTAACCTCAAACTCCTGGGCTCAAGCAATCCTTCTGCCTTAGCCTCCCGAGTAGCTGGGACTACAGGCATGTGCCACCATGCCCAGCTAATTTTTTCTATATATTTTTAGTTGTCCGATTAATTTCTTTCTATTTTTAGTAGAGACAGAGTCTCGCTCTTGCTCAGGCTGGTCTCGAACTCCTGAGCTCAAACAATCCGCCTGCCTCGGCCTCCCAGAATGCTAGGATTACAGGTGTGAGCCACCGCACCCAGCCAGTATCCCTTTCTTTTTCAGGTGCTTATTTGTA
>CAUYSK010083345.1:0-24253 GCA_963575035.1 Avahi laniger | reverse complement strand
TCAAACTCCTGGGCTCAAGCAATCCTTCTGCCTCAGCCTCCCAAGTAGCTGGGACTACAGGCATGCACCACCATGCCCAGCTATATATATATATATATATATATATATATTTAGTTGTCCAGATCGTTTCTTTCTATGTTTTAGTAGAGACGGGGTCTCACTCTTGCTCAGGCTGGTCTCGAACTCCTGACCTTGAGCAATCCACCCGCCTTGGCCTCCCAGATTTTTTAATGTGAAAAATAATGTAAAATTTTAGATAAGAAGGTGTGAGATGTGTATCTCAAAGGGTGAATAGGCAGATAAAATGAGAGACATATCCTCAGCACAGGAAACATATAAAGCCTCATTCAGCTGTTTATTGAGCAGCTGAATGTAGTTCAGCATAGCCAAGGAAAGGCATGACATGAAATACTGAGAGATGAGGATGGAAAGGTAAAAAGGGGGAAATAAGCAGGACTAATACACTGACTGTCACACTAGGAAAAACATTTTTCGTAGAGGCCACAGTGTTTTATTACAAAAATAGAATAAAAACTTCAAAAACAAAACAATCCTTTCTAATTTAATGAAGAATTTGTTCCTTTTTTTTGTTTTATGTGCATGAGTTATATGCAACTTGAAAAATAGTTCTTAAAACTCCCAAGGTGAAGAGACGTGTGAGTTACAGATGCTTCATGAGGCCCAGGGCTCAAAACTAGTGTGAGTTAAATGCAACTCACATGGCAGTTAATGTGCTAAAAAGGTCTTCAAGAGACCCTTTGCTCTATCCCCTTGTCTTTAGGCAGACCTGGAGCCAAATATTCTAAAGTAGTAACCCTCTGGTTTACAAAGCACTTCATTGCTTAAACCACTTTATTTTGTAGATGGGGCAACAAAAACCCAGGGTAGATAAATACCTTGCTCCCTGGCAGGGCACATAGCTAGTTGGTAACAGAGACTAAGAAAAATCACTAAAACTTGAGTATCACCATTTGATCTCTTTCCACTTTCCCTGCCTCTGCAACCTGCATACCTCCACTTTCTTACCTATGACACCATTGTTTGAAGAATTCTGCTACAGACGAGTGGTTCTAAAATACTATAGCCCTAGGAACACATTGTTTGGAAAAGGTTCTACGTATCAGCCCCATTAGTATACATAAACAGTTTATATTACATGTTGTAGGGATAAAGGCATGCTCTCCCCCCAAGAAAACACTAAAAGATTGCTCTCATCATTCTGTCACAGTGCCTGAAATCCCCATCCTGCATGCTTATAGAGCCATAGATGCAATGTTCAATCAATCATCTATAAGAAGTTTATTGAGAACAAACCACGTGATAAGAACTACTTGTAGGATATGGGAATTCAGAGAAGAATAGCCCTGTCCCTTCCCCTTGAGGAGCTGATGTAATAGCTGTGAAAGAAAGCAAGTAAACAGACTATTAAAAATTACAATTAAAAAAAATAGGCCCTATGAGAAAGCAGAACAAGGGCGCCTAACTCAGTAGGCGATACTCAGGGAAGGCTTCTCAGAGGATATAACATCCAAGGTGTATCTCAAAGAGTGAATAGGCAGATAAAATGAGAGACATATCCTCAGCACAGGAAACATATAAAGGCTCATTCAGCTGTTTATTGAGCAGCTGAATGTAGTTCAGCATAGCCAAGGAAAGGTATGACATGAAGTACTGAGAGATGAGGATGGAAAGGTAAAAATGGGGAAATAAGCAGGACCTCATACATGAGGACATTACCAGCATATCTATTGTCCCTATTCTAATATAGCCTGAAATCAAAGAGAAGGCCACTCAAAATGTCAGCGTGGCTCAACCTTAGAGTTGCCCTGCTCCCATTAGCTGCGTTCTCAGTTACACATCAGATTAATTACCTAGAAAGCCAGCCACTTTTAGCAAAAATGTAGTCTCTCTCATGCAAAACTTAAATGTGTCCCATGAGACAAAGTGGAGCCCCATTTGGGCACAGATGTTTAAACCATGTGTTTACTCCCCAACCTTTATATCTATTTAGCAATCAGCAGGGCATAACCAGTTCTAGAACTTCTGCTAGCTCCCTCAGTCATTGACATAGCTTTTGGGCAGTAGTCAGGCTGAAAATAATACCATCTGAATTAATATTTAATTCAGATTTCCATCTGGAAAAGCTATAAAAACTGCAGAGGGTTAGCAATTGTAAGAAGGAAGAAAAGAACAAAGCTTTCAAATGTACTAAAGGTGTCCCTCATTTGAGAGAAATGGTGTGCCAGGGATCCGGGAAACTGTCAATGAATAATTTGAGTGAGGGCATTTTCTACCTTAATTAACTAAGGAAGACTATGGCATAAGCACGATATTTTATGATATTGTTTGCTATAGCTTGCTGCCACTCATTCACATGTAATACATTTTAAGGAAAAGATTTCCATCTTCTAAGAGAGTGCTTCAGAAAAGCAGTGAATGGTAATTGAGTGCTTAAAAGTGACTGGACTGGTGCCATTTACAATGGTTATTGCTTGAGGAGCCGTGGCGAAACTGGGACCTGGAACCAGCTCATTTATTAACTCACTAACTGACCTTGAAAAAGTTTCTTAAAATCTCTGTAGTCCTTTGTTTCTTCATCTGTGAAAGTTTGAAATGATTTAAAGATGAGATGATAAATATTAAAATGTTAAAAATATACATACAAAGTGTTGATGAGGGTCTGGATATGAGTGAATCATTTAATGAATCATAGAACTTGAAAGCTGAAAAGGATCATCAATTCAACCCACTCTTTTTACAGATAAGAAATTTGAACCCATAGAGGGAAACTGATTTGTCCAATGTCAATTTTCCACTTAGAACTACCTCTCACTCAGTTTAACTCCCACTCCTACTGACCACTTTGCTTCATATTAGTGGAGTTACAAAACGAATAGGTAAGACAAACTTGGTAAGAGAAAAATGAGGCAGAGACGGCAGAGGTTCTAAGCCTGGACAACAGAGAACAGTGGTAACAATTATAAATAATGTTAACGTTCAGAGTGCTACTTAACGATATCATAGTGAAGGGACCTAAAAATACCAGAACTCTAAGGCAGACCACTGACAACCCCTCCCTAAAAGAGTCACAAGCAGGGAACAGTGACAATAGAAGACAAAGTATTTGGTGGGGCTTTGGTCACAAATCCCACTTGAAAAAACTCTGGTGAGTTGAGCTAGGCCACATGGAATACTAAGCTATTTCCATGATAGTTAAGCTTTTGACCAAATCTGACCATGTGTCCTACTTGATAGAATTTGATCACTTCCTAACACCTCCACTACTACCAATCCAGTCGAAGCCATTATTACCTCTCACCAGATTTACTGCAGTAGCTCCTAACTTTTCTCCCTGCTTCCACCCTTGCCTTCTATGATCTAGCTTTAACAATGGTCAGCAATTCTGTTAAAATGTAAGACAAATCATGTCATGCTGCTACTTAAAACCCTCCAAACTCATCCCAGTGGTCTTCAAGACCCTACATAGTCTCTATCCCTGTTATCATTCTGCCTTTCTCTCTTGCTACTCTCTATCTCAATCATTGTTACAGTCACTCTGTAACTTCCTTGAACTGTACCAAACATGTTGTCTCCTCAGGACCTTTTCATTTGTTTACTATGTCTGAAATGCTCTTCCTCCAGACATCTGCTTACTTCCAAGAATCTCTATTCAAATGTCACTTAGAGAGGTCTTACTTGATCTGTATAAAAATAATAACATCCACCCTGTCTCATTCCTAGAACTCTCTTATCCTCCTGGTTTATTTTTCTCCATTTTACTTCTTACCATCTTTCTGTCTCCCCCAGTAGTATGTTAAGTGCCATAAGGTCAGGGACTTGGGTATTTTTGGTTTTATTTTTTCACCAATGTATCCTAATGCCTAATGCAAGGTCTAGCAAATAGTAGAAAATAAATATCTGTTGAATGTATTAATGATTGAATAAGCACTTAAAAATGTCAACTATGTTTATGTGACAGGCACTGTGTTAAGTGCTTTGAATTCATTTGAATTCATTGTCTCAATTCTTATACACACAAAAACAGCATTAGGAAGGTACTATCAGTTATATCATTTCCAAATGAGAAACCTGAAAGGTTAAGTAATTCTCCCAAGGACACAGAGCTAGTTGTGGCACAGCTAGGATTCATTAAAATTCAAGTATGGCTGACTCCCAAAGCCCATCTGCTTAGGTACCATGAAATATTGCCTCCATAGTTCCAATCTAAACTTTGATTTGCCTTCCATTCTTTTCTCTCTCCTTCCCTTTCTCTCTTTTTTCTCATCCTGTTTTATGGGAATAATTGACTTTGTATATATGTATCACTATCCAAGAAAAAGCTCTCTTCCTTCCTACTGAATATCAGTCCAGTAAGTGATGAGATTCTGAGCAGTGTATCATTTGGTTTCAACAGATGACTCTGAATGCTGATAAATTAGCATGGAAAAATGTTTAAGTGCTGACAGTGTGCAACACTTCCAAGCAGGCTGACCCCAAGTGATTTTGGTGCTTACCTGAAGCTTGGTATACCAGCGGGCTTTTGAATATCATAGGAATTGGAACATAAACAGTCACAGCAAGCATTGAGTTTTGGTCATAAATTGCAAATCCATATATCAAGGTGTCACTTCACTGTACATAATACTTGCATCAGTCTGTGTGTCTGTTGACAGTGGTATTTTCTTGAGAAAGCAAGCAAGCAAGAGATTAACGAATCCAGACAAGTAACCTATAGACTCTGGGAAGAAAATGTGGATTTTATTTGTGTCTGGAGCCTTATCGAAAGCATTTGGATCAGAGGGGAGCATCATAGGATGGCTGTTTCACATCGTAATAATAATTACCTGTATTTATTGCTCTTGTCCTTCACAGTTTTCAAAGTGCTTTTATCTATATTATATCATTTTAAGCTTTTAAAACTACTTGAGGGATGCAGATGAAGGAATCAAGTTTCTGAGTGTGTTGGATAGTATGTGGCACAGCCTAGAGTAGTATCCAGATCTTCCAACTCCCAATCCAGTGTTCTCTTCTTATCACACAACCTCTCTGGTAATTCCTCTGTGGAATCTTTGTATTAATGATACAGTGGTTCCTGGCATATTCACATTTAATAATCAAATGCTATCAAAGTTTGTTTGTGACATATGTAACCTCTTAATTGGAGGAATAAGAGTAGTACTTCAAAGCCCCTGCACCAAATTTTTGCTTCCACCAGCATAACCTAAGACCTTATGTTTCCATATTCAGTTAAGCCATTGAAGAAGAATCACATGAAGTAGACAGTAACTCCATGTTACTCAGTTACCTTCAATATCCCAGAAATACCGTAAAGAATGGGGCGATGCGCACTGTCTGGGGGATGGACACGCTTGAAGCTCTGACTGGGGTGGAGGGGCAAGGGTAATGTAACCTAAACATTTGTACCCCCATAATATGCAGACATAAAAAAAAGAAACTATGTTAAACAAACCATAAAAAATTTCATATACCTTAAATGATACTCATTATTTTTTGAACCAGCTCTTTCTACTGTACTATGGTTAATGGCACCACCATATTCCTTGTCAATTAAAACAGGAAGAAACTGTCCTCCAAAAAAAAAAAAAAGAATGGGGCATTGGACAGATATATTTTAATGAGAGAAAGGGGATGAAAAAGAGTGATGGGATAGGTCTGTATGAAGAGGCCCAGCCAAAAAGCCTAGACAGCCAGAGGACAACATGGGAACACACAATACCTGCAGTAGGAAAGAAAGAATATGTGGTAGGATGGGGGCCAGTGGTAAACATGATGACAGAAAGCAAACGGGTCTAAGAGTTTAAACCACAACTAACTGATTTTGCTTTGATCTAGATCTGATGGAAAGCAGCACATTATATCTTATATGTAACAAATTAAAAGGAGTCTGTACAAGGAAAATATTGTTTGTAAATATCACACAAAAAGAGAACAGAAAAGACACAAAAGAGGCTTAGCTTTTCAATGTACTCTAGTATGGTACCCAGAAGAAATGGAACTGGTTTCCTAGAAAGCTAATGAGCTACTAAATGGAGGCTGTAAACTGCAAATGATTCTAATCAGGAATGTTAAAACTATGTTGTATGCTGGTTTTAGCATTCCATTCCCGAGTTAATATTTTTTAAAAGACACACACACACATGTATGAAAACAGTAAAGAGTTTTGTAAGAAGGCACTAAAACCTCTAGAGTTACAAATGTTAAAAGGAATATTTCAGGCAGTTGTTACCTTCCTTAATTTAAATGTTCCATGGTAGTAATGATAATTTGGTCAATTATTATTATACTTCAAGTGAGGTAAAACAAGAAACATGAACTGTTAATTGATACTCACTTAAAGAAACATTTTAAAAACATTTTGAATAACACATTTCTAGGGTGCAATCTTTGTACTCTGCTATCACAATACATATGGAATCCTATTCTGAAATCAAATGTATTTACCAATGAATTAGGACAGGTTGTTAAGAGAAATGGTACTACTAATCACACTAATCCCAATAACCTTCCCTACTTATCCATCATATCCAAATGTATTTGAAGTTGGAATGCTCCAGAGATATGTATTTTCCCTTTATTTTCAAACAGAAATAACTTCTGTAAAGTTTGTCATAGTCTAGTAAGGATGATTGTTATTTGCAAAGCACACTTTCTAGAGTTGAGATGGCACAAAGTTTGTTCTTTATATGGCAATTTCAATTGTTTTGTGGTGGTTACTAGGGCACTGCTAAGAAGAATTCTAAGGCTGTTTCCAGGCTCAGCCAAAAAGTATCCCATAATTAATTTGTCATGTCCATGGCTGAAGGAGAAGAGAAGGAGTAACACAGGTGTCACATATTTATCATCTCTTCCCTATATACTATGTTGATCTTCTTAAGCCTGATAACTAAACTTTGAGTAACTGTTGCTAGTGTGGAACGGTAATTTCTGATGGAGTAGTATAGTCTACTCTTTTACTCTCCTTAGGGATGCATAAGTGAGAAGTGTGCAAGATAAATTATTGGTCTGTTACACAAAAAGGTAACTCAAATTGCTCTCTTGGTTTCATAATCCTAAGGAAAAATAGGACTGGAGCAAGATTAAAAGAAATAAAAAAAAATCTATGCACAAGGCAATGCATCAGTCTTATAAAATCAGCTGCTTTGATATGCTTCTTAACTAAATCTTGATTTTTGTTTGGACTTAAGAGGCTAAATTCTCTCTCCTAATATACTTCTGGGCTCTGTAAATGGACCTCTGGATCTATCCACTTCTGTGGCAGCAAAAGGAAGGTTACAGCTTTGATGCTAAAACTCCACATCTACCATCTTCCACTGCAGATATAAATTGAGAAATCTGCAGTTCGCCTGACTCCTCACCCTGCCTTAGATAATTATTTCTCATTATTGGGATTTTCAGTAAAATTTTAAACTATTTTTTCCCTGCGTCCTCCATTCCTTAGTCTGCCCTTTTCCAGCTTGGGAACACACAAAAACAGAGGAATCATCATACTGATTCTCTTTCTCCTCAGGCATCTCAAGATCTTGTCACTCTCACCCTCCAATGTGACTATGATTACCCAGATAACTATTAATAAATTACTGACATGGTTTACCTCCTACACACTCCTCTCCAACTAACTCAGTCTCAGAATTTCTTTATTACCCTCTCCTATGTAATGAATGCTTCATCTACAAAGAAAATCCTTTTTAGCCAAACACTGTTTCTTATAATATTTCTTTCTATAAATGTCAAATTATTCCTTGAAATAAAATTTCCAATTTTATTTAAACACTTAAAAAAACCATTTTTAAGGGTATTAACCATTTAATTAACCATTAGCCATAAATTAAATATAGTTAGTCAACTCAGGTTTAATGGTTAATGATGACATTATTTGCTTTCCAACTTAAATATAGTTAGCACCAAGAAATTAAGTGTCTTTGTCAATATCAACTGACGTTCATTATTTGGCTTTTGTCCTCCCTGATAACTCCCTTCTAAGCGCTATGGAACCATTGCCACCATAGCCTAGGTTGAAATACTGCTATGCGATAAATCAAATGCCTGAAGTCCCACTTCCTTCTCTAGGATGCCAAAATGTTGTATATAGTTTTAGCATATGAGATTGCTGAAAAAATAATGAATTATAGTATAATTTATCCTAAATGTAGTTAGCACTCACTTAAGCAAATTATATGATTAAAAATTCTTTTTATTTCATCCTAAGCTATTGGGAATTGATGTGCATGGTACTTTGTTTATTCAAATAAGAGGCCTAATGTTCTTGGGTAAGTCCACTTTGCTTAAAGTAGATTTCATAAGAATCATTCTCAAATTAATACTGCTGTTCTTAGCCTATTGTTTACAGCTCCTACCCAACCTGATTACTCCTAGTATGGCTTGCTTTCTAAGAGGTGATGTCTTCCCAGTCCAAGCTAAAGGAGATTCTGAGGACATCTACATGGGGTTCCAGGCAATTGGAGAAAGTCTAAATCCAATCTTCAATCTATTTCTCTATGGGCAAAATGAATATCCAAATTATTGAAGAAAATTGAAGAAAATATCTGAAAAACTGCCTCTGTTCTACATGCATCTTTGTGTTTCTTAAACAAAAAAGGCAGTTAACAAGTAGGCAGCATGTAGCAGATCTCAATAGCAGTATTAAAACTATCATAAGGGTTACTAACAGCTATTAAGGTGGAAATGTTTGCAAAATCTTTGCTTTTTAAAATGAATTAAAGTCAACTCAAGTTTACATCCTCTCTTCTTACATGCATTCAGATATATTGAAAAGAAAACAAAATTAAGACTAGGACCAAAGGAATTCTGCATTTCCTAAGTCCATTGGAGGGTCATAACTATCATCTGCTCTGTGTGACATGATGCAAGAAAGTAATGAATATTACTGCTTGAGAGGTATAAATCTCAGCCTAAGAGTCAGTAGTCCTAGGTTCAAATCTTATCCCCCATTATTTACCAGTATAATTTCCCTTCTCTCGGCTTCAGTTTCTTAACCTACAGTGTAAGGAGTTATACAAGTTTATTATTGGGCATTTTCTTTGTCATTTTTCAGTTGACCTCAGGTTCACAGAATTGGATTAATGATAAGCTTTGGTTCAACATATGGTCATGAAGAAAATTGGAAGGAACCTTCACAGGATTTACAGTCAACCTATTTTTTTTACGCTGTTAAGAATATCTTTATCAAGGTCAGAAGGAAATCCATAACCCAGAAAAAATGAATTTTTACATCACCATGGCACTAGTTTTAATTCATTTTTGAAGGTATGGCTGGGCACAGATCTTGTCCAGGTGCAGCCACAAAACTTGTTCACAATCTTCTTCTCCAAAGCTCAGGAACATATTTTCTTTTGTAGAACAACTTGTATACAGTGCCAAGATACAGATGGACATCACTTGCAGAAAGTACTAAAAAAACTTTGTGAAATAAATGTTCATACATACTGCCTCCAATCTCTCTCCTTTCCTTTTCTCTTTAATCTATTCCAGTTGGATTTTGTCTATAAAAGGTTCCTATGGACCTATGCCTTGCTAAATCCACTGGTTTTTGTTATGGATCATCTTAATCCATCACTCTCTCCTTTTTCCAGGAAAAAAAATTGCTTTTTATTAATACTTGGTTCCAGCCATCACACTCTCCTATTTCATTGGCCACTAATCTTCAGTCTCCTTTGCTAATTTCTCCTTGTGGCAGAGACTGGTTAGATAGATGTTCATTAACCCATTTCCTTTTACCTTGCCACACAGTTTGACTACATTTCCCAGCCTTCCTTGCAGTGCATTATAGCCATGCAAACGAGTTTTCATTAATAGAAAATATACATCAATTGTGTGGACCTATTTCAAACCTAGCCCATATAAAACTCCCACTCATGATTTTCTAAATTCATTACCTTTCTACCAGCCTAATGTACTATGATGAAGATTAATGCTTTGACTTTGGAAGCCAGGTATTAAGGAGAATAGAACCATGAGTTAGATCCCTTGGGGGGAAAATCCCTCTCCACCATCCCTCTCCATTCCAAAATTCCCATTGTGGAATTTACATAAGATATAAACCTTTATTTTTTAAAGATATTTAGCATTTGCTTGTTAGGGCAACTAATGTTTACCTAACTAATATATGCTTTATTTTTCTGACCTATAAATGTTACACTGCCTCAGGTATTCCAGGCACCTCTTCACCTCTTATTTTATGTATATACACATACATACACACACACACACACACACACACACACACACACACACGTAGATATGTAGTTGGGAATCCATAATTTAGAAAGATTATGGACACATATACACATATACGCACACACATACACATACTTTCCTCCTTTATTGACTTCATCCAGACTATAGGCTGATGAATCACAAATGTATATCACTAGCCTGGATTTCTCCCCTAAAATCAGGCCTATATAAATAATTCTTCACCTGACATCTCTATTTGAATTAAAATTTAATATCTCCAAAACTGAGCCCCTGATCATCCCCCTAAAACATGTTCATCGCAATATTTTTCCCATTTCAGTCCTTCCAGTCACAAGGCCAAAACCTTTGGAGTTATTCTTGACCCATCTTTTTCTTAATATCTTCGTGTGAAATTTTTCCTCAAATTCTGGTAGCTCAACTTTCAAAATACATGCAGAATTCAACCACTCACCACCTCCCTCACTACTGCCTTAGTTTTAAAATCATCATCTCTCACCTGGATTATTGCAGTAATCTTCTAACTGTTCTCATGGCTTTCTCTCTTATAGCCATACATTATATTTATCACACGACAGGACAATTCTCTTAAAATGTAAATCAGAGATCACTCTTTTGCTTAGAAACCTCCAATATCCTTTCATTTCATACATATTAAAAGCCAAAGTCCTGACAATGGCTTGTGAGGCTACTTAATCTGACCTCTGATCTTTTTTCCTGCTACTCTCCCCTTTGCTTACTTTTTTACAACAATGACCTCCTCACTGTTTCCTGAACATACCAAGCCCACTCCTACTCCAAGGATCTTTGTACTTGCTATTCTTGCCTAGAATTTTCTTTCCCAAGATATCTAACAGTTAATCTCCTTACCTTATTCAGGTGTTTACTAAAATGCAGCCTTCTCGATTAGGACAAGTCTTACCACCCTACAGAAAATTATAAACCCCCCAGCCTGCTTTACACATATTGTCTATCCTCTCTCTGTTTTAGATTCCTCTGTATCACTTATAACCATCTAATATACTGTATGCTTTATTTATTACTTATTTTATTGTTATATTCCACCAACTAGAATGTAAGCTCCACAAGAGCAGAACTCTTGTTCAATATTATACTCACAGCAACAAGCACATAACAGGTTCACAATAAATATGAGTCAAACAAACTTATTTTGCATCACTATTCTCTTAAATTTTTTCAATCAGAATCAAGCAGAGCTTCCTCCACTATCCATAGATCACTGAGTAAATGTTAGGGCAAGAAGCCTTCCCCTTCGGTATCAGCTGCGTGTATTTCCATGGCAGATCTGAATCCTCCAGCCACTTACCTAGTTGCCTTACAACAGCTAATTCCCATGCCACCAGAGTTGCTATCCATCACACAGCTGCAGTATTGTGCTAGTCAGGCTGTGGCTGAGAGGAGAGGTCTGTCCCCAGGTCCCTTGGCCTGGCAAAATCCATCTCCACTGACTTCTATTCAATATTCTGACAGCCTATTTGAGCCCCTGCTACTGTAGTAGGGGGCCAATAAATAACTATCATCTGCCTGGCGTTTGCAAGTTTTTCTTCTTTCCTGAGATGTACCTAATTTTTACAACATACTCTTGGGAGGGAGGAGAGTCTCCGTTTTGTTTTTTTTTGTTTGTTTGTTCTCAGTTTCATTCCCTCTATCCCTCTATTTCTTTGTGCTGAAATCTGTAAGTCACTTGTCTGTATCTACTTACAGTTTTCTTTTTGGAATTTGATCACTCCCTCTCTTCTGATAGTCTACTTTCCCCTAAAGCCATAAAGCTGTGGATAATCAACACATATCACTTTCTTTAGTACTCTATTTTGAGTGTAAAATAGTCTGAGTAAATATTTTTTAAAAATAGTATAATTATATGATAGTTAGATGATCACATATTAAAGTGCTATGTAGATTTAGAAGTCAATTTTTCCAACACATTCATTTTCCAAATGGGGAAACTAAGTCCCAGAAAAATCTTACTAATTATAGTTACTTGGGATTTGCAAAGTGCCTTCACAAATGTCTTTATGTTTCAATAACCCACTTGTCAATAACTATTATTCCCATTTTACATATAAGAAAACTGGAAACTGGGGCCCTGTCACACACAGCAGAGGTAGGACTCCTGATCCTCTGCTTTTTCCATCATACCCCGCTGCTTCTTACACGTGCGTCAGAAAAAAGAAGTATAAAGCTCTTAAGTTTGTGAGATGTAAAGGGAAAGAAAGGAGGGTTGTGCAGGGAACAGGTTGACCCACAGTGAAATCGATTATTTCTCCTGAAGAGCAGCCTACTTCTACATCTTTGTCATGGCTCTTCTGACAGCTGGTGGGGTACTGATAAGTTGCCGAGGGCACAGGCACGAAGATTGGTTTAGACACAAAACAGCATGGGTGAGTTCATTGGTCCTTAAAGGAGACCTTGTCCCCATGTAGCCTCAGCACTGCCAATTGGCAGACACAAGTAATGGTTAATACCATGCCTTGTAACTCTTTGTGGCTTAGTAGGAGATATTAGAGTAGCTTTCTCTGCTTTATAGGAGTGTTTGCTCTCTGAATTCTATGGTCAGAGGAATATACCATATTATCGTACTTAAATTTTCCTTCTTTTCCTCAGATGTTTTACTGTTAACATTAAGATGTAGGAATTTTTAATTACAAAGTGTACCTGTGTGTATATGCATGTGTTGCACTAATGATGGTTAACTCTGGAATAGTGTGAGTTGCGTTATAAAATCTCCCTAGTCAGCACATTGTGCTGCTACTCATGGCAAAACAGCCTTTCAGCATATAGCCACAACAACTTGGTAAGAATACCTGAAGAGTTGTGAATCATGGTTAAGGCCCCTACAGATTTATACCCAGTCGAGCAGATGTAATACACAGTACAACGCTCTTTTTTTCACCTATTCTCACCTAGATTCTAGGATTTCCAAATATCTTTTGCAAACATACCAAAGATGTCATTGTTGAGCTATATTATTTATTCAAGGTATGATATTTGGCCATGGCTATGGAATTCAAGAAATTATTTTACACAATTATTTGAATTCTATATTTTGCCTTTCTCAGCATTTTTATCTGTGAAAAAATGCATTCAACACACAACATCTTATTTGGAGGGAGTAGGTAAAACAAGGAGATAACAGGATTTGAGTACTAACTCAGTCTTGCACTAAGCTGTTTCAAATTCTGTGGTGCCTTAGGAAGTTTATTTGTATAATGAGACTAATACCTAAGAAACGGTGTTTAACTATATCGTACTAAACAAACGTAGATATTTTTAAAGAATTAGCAAATTATTTTCTCTAAACTAAAAATGTAAATAGAAAGAACCGCAAAGATTAGCTGACTGGTTATACTTCCCTTCTGATACAATCACGAGAATTATTTAAGCCAAAAATATGTCTATCATCCTGGGTACATACACTTTTGAGGGAAAAGAAAAGTCAGGGCAACAGAAATCTGAAGGTTTGGGCAACTGTCATTACAGAAAATTTCCAAGAAGGATGTGAAAATTTCTCAAGTGTGCCTCATATATTAAGCTATTAATTTGTAAAAAACTACTTCCTATCTGGTCTTCCTGCCCCTTCATTCCATTTTCCACACCATTACTAGGCAATCACTTAAGTATGGAAATATTCTTTAAAAATTTGAACCATTGTCACTCCCTTTCTTAAATCTGTTCAGGGATTTATTTTGTACTTTTGATAAAGTATGAATTTCTTGACATGACCTAAGTAATCCTGCATAATCTAAAACCTGACTAATTCTCCAGTCTCAACCAACACCCTCTCCTCAACAACATTCAATATCCCAGTGATAATGAATTAATTTTGATTTGCATATGTTGTTCTCTTTGCTTGGAACACACTTCCTACTGAGGCTCCACCCCATCTCCACCCACACACCCACCCTATTTCTCCCTTCGCCTTGATAGCTCACCTTCATTCTTCAAGCCTTAGTTTAGATGTTCATTTAGACACTCTTTAGACAGTGGTAGGTGGCCCTGTAACCTACTTTCATAACATCCTATAATCCCAATATCATAGTCATAGTATATTACAACTGCTTGATTTTAAATTTTAGACTATTTTGCTAGACTGTGAGCACCTTAAAGGCAGGAACTCTTTCTCGTTCACCATTATAAGCAGTTTAATTTGGTAGCTAAGAGTTTAGGCTCTGAAATGACTGCCTCAGTTCAAATCCTGTTTCTACTACTTTGACCCTGGGCAGATTACTTAACCTGTTAGGATCTCAGTTTTCTCATCTACAAAGTAAGATAGTAACAACACCTATCTCAAAAAGATGATTACATGAGTTAATACATGTAGTGTATTTAAAACAGTGCTAGGCACATAGCAAGTGTTCAATAAATATTAATTGCTATTCATTTTTATCTACAATACCTAACACAATGCATAGCACATAGCACATGGTTAAAAATTCCTGATGAAGAAATGAATGAATGAGTGAATAAGGAATAGAATTAGGTAGGTCTTATTGCTAACCAGTAAGCTCTGTGAGAGTAGGAACACAACCTATCCTTCTCATGATTGGATTTTTAGTGCCTAGTAGTTTTAGGCACCGTGTAATTCCTCAATCCCTATAAGTTACATGAATTCATGAGATGAAGAGCTGTGACTTTGTGTGTGGATTTATTATCATTGCTGAAAATTATATTCAAAATGTCAATAAAAAAATTTCTAAAATCAAACGGAAATGTAGAACCCAAATCTTTTCCCCTAAACCATTGTATTATATATTTTATTATCATTGGGGAGGGAATCAGATTATAGTTGGTTCTCAGTGAAACTTGCCAGCAGTATGATTCATACAAAAATAAAAGGAAAAAAAAGAAGAAGAAGAAAAAGAAACCTTCACAAAATTTCCTTCTGCTTTTAAATATTATACATTAAAGGCGTTATTTCCAAAGTACTACTTTCAAGTGAATATCCCCGCCGATTAGTACAAATTAGCACTGATGGCGAATGGCTTTGAAAGTTGAATTCGAGCTTCCTAGCTGAGCCAGTATCACTCAGGGGAGGAGTAAGAAGAACTGCTCTCCTCTACACAGTCATGCATGGGAAAGATGCACAATCCTTGACACAGCCTAGTAGAAGACAGCCAGGGGTTTACATCCTAGTGCTATGACTTCTTAAACTTATAATCCTGAGCAAATTACTTGACTTCTCTAAGCTCCTGTGTTTTCACCTGTAAAATGGTAATGAGATCAACCTCACACTACAGAATTGTTGTAAGCATTAAATAAGATCACATATGTAGAGTACATAGCATGGTGCCTGGCACGTGGAAGGTACTCAACAAATCATAGCTATTTTCATTATTATGGGCTTTAACCCCTGATATCTTAATGTTGGCTGGATCATCTCAGCAGGTATACAGCAATCCTTTGCCAAATATAAACACTTAGCACCTTGGCAACCTTTTGTAGGAGAGCCTTTTTCTATAAGCAGCATAGAGAGGCTCTTATACCATCATATTTAAGTAGGACATTAGAGCTTTGGCTGTTCCACTTTCTAGTTCTGTGACCTTGGCCAAGTTTCTTATAACCTCTTTGTACCTTAGTTTCCTCTTTCATAAGATGGAAATACTAATGACATCTAGCTCATAAGGTTGCTGTGAGGTTAAATAATAAAATTGTTTATTATAGCCCTTGACAAGAGACCTAGCACATTGTACAAATTTAACAAATGTTATCAATGATAATGACATAAAAGGTTCATCTATGGCACTTGAAATCTATTTGATATTTAGTATAATTCATCGAAGATTCACATGAAATTATAAATACAGTCTTGAGAAGAAGAGTATTCTGAGTGCCAAAGAGCTCCTCTGTCTATTAAGCACCTACTATATCTGAGGTACTCCTCTAGGTGCTTTACAGGCATTACTTTAATCCTCGCAGCCAATGCAGTGTTGTGGACATGATTATTGCCATTTTAAAAACACATAAAATGAGACATTTTAAGAAAGCTACCCAAGACCACACAACTAAGAAATGGACTAAGAAAAAGGCAGAACTGAGACCTGAGCCCAGATATGACACCAAAGCCTGTGTTCTTTTCACCACATCTTTAATCCATCACTGTGAATTTGTTTACTAGATTAGCTAGTTGTCATTGACAAGCGAGAGGGCCTCCAAGGATGAGACAAAGGACAAGAAAGTCCAGGAAGGAAGGAGAATAAAAGAAACCTACATATGGCTAGGCCTCAGGCCAGTCCTGTCAAAGGCTCTAGTCTCTGGCACTTTCTCTAGTTGCCTCAAGGTACACAGGTTTTGCTTGTGCTTTTTGCCCTAGGTTTATGTTAAATTCTCAATCTATGCAAAAAATTACTTGACCTCTCTAAGCCCCTGTGTTTTCACCTGTAAAATGGTAATGAGATCACTTATTATAAATTTCAATGTCTTAATTTCCCTAGCACTATGTGAAATGTTCTTTCTTTGCTCTGCTTGTTGACTTTCTTTTTTTTTTATTTTTAATTCATATAGACCTTCCTTTCACCTTTTCATTACATAGCATTTTCTGTTTCCCACTATTGACCTGATTCTCTCTCAATGCTTGCACTGCTACTGATAACTGTACATCTCTATCAAGTAGACATCAAGGAGAAAAATAACAGCACCATATAGGGGCAGAGGGTACTATTTAAATGCAGCATATGGGAAACCTGCCTTTATTTTTGTTTCATTTTGTGTTATGTTTTCACTATTCCATCTGCTTTTCTGTGAGCTCCCTTCCTCCTAACGAAGATATTTCATTTATATTTATTTTTTGTCCATTAGAGCTCAAGGTCCACTTTTCTTTGCCTCCATTCTAGATCAGTAGGCTGATTTGTGACATCATGGGTATGACCAGACAGAAAATCTCAAAGTTATCCATACTAAATAGATCTACCATAAACAATGTGCCAGGGCAAGTAAGTGACTCAGAAATGTAACATCATGGGGACTGAAATATTTTTGAAAATTCTAGAGCCCTAGAAACTAAATGGTGGACTTGCTGTGGTACTTTAGGAGGTACCTCTAGCCCACCTGAGAATCTCTTAAAATTCACAACAAACAATGATCTGTTATTGTAAAGCCCCTTCCAGTGGAAAAGCTAACAAGACAATTTTCAAATTTGCCTAGCTGTAGCTCTTGCCATACAGCTGAATCTTCTTTCTCAAACCATCTTTGCAGCTTTCTTGAGTAGCCTCCAATGTACTTCTATTTAAGATATAATTCAGAGGAAGAATGAAGAGGGTTCTCTTTGTTTCCAAATCTTCAAACTTTCCTCCCCCAAGGATCCCACCTGGTTAAGCTGAGTTAATAAGTAGGGGGATCAAAAAGACAAGGTAAGGAAATTGCTTTCAAATCCTTAGGAAAGTAGTAGATCAGATTGAGCATTTTTAATGTGGTAGATGTAGATGCATAGCTATCCCAGATCATGGTAGGACTTGAAAAAACTCAATAAAAGAGACAATTATTAAGAGATACCTTCATTGGAGTCCTGTTTACATTTTTATCACCTAGTGTAATGATGTGTTTGTTTGAATTTATGTCCCTTTTCCCTTATTACAGCCAGTCATGCTTATCAATTTTAAAAAGCATGGATTTTACTAACACAAATTGCCTACTTCCATTTCCTCAGGAACATCCAGCCTTAATCAATATTTTCACAGAATAATAGGCCTTAAAGAAGAAGGAATGTGGTGTCTAAGTAAAGTTTTAAAAAATGGATATCTCACACAAAAGAACTATAAACAGAACCCTAATTGACCCCAAGTTTTCTAATAGTAGTTCCCTGTTCTTGGACATTAGTCAAGTTCATCTTTTAGCCAGAACAGCTTTTCAATAAAAACCACTGAATTAAAAACAATGAAATAGGTCTTTCTGGCTGATGCAGCAGCCAACTCTTATCAAGACCATAGCCAATCTCTTCCCTAATAAGAGTTGGAAACTTGGCACCCACATTCCTCAATCACCTTTCCACATTCATGCCCCCAATTTTTCCTTTCTTTTCCCCATGCCAGCCTTAAACCTCTACTCTGAATCATGAAGATGAGAAGCTTCTCATTGAGAGATCGTAACCAATACCTTTTTGCCTCTGCCTAAGGAAGCCATCAAAGGCAGTAGAGTTGCTCCTAGAGTTAAAAAAAAATCCAGTGCACATTGTTACTGTATAGGGGTGGGTAACTTGTGGCCTTAAGGCCACATGTGGCCTTCCAGATCCTTAAGTGTGGCCTTTTGACTGAATCCAAATTTTACAGAAAAAATACTTTTATTTTTATTAATACATTTTTGTTTGTCTTTTATATTCTTATTTTATCTTAAAAATGAATGTATTTAAAATACCAAAGAATAAAATAAGTTTCAATAAAATAATCCTCCCAGATTGACCAGCACAATTAGAACATTGGTAAGCCATAAGAGCTAAATTGGCAGCTGCTATGCTCATGATTTAGTTCTAACTTCCCCTGCCTGACTGGTGCCACTAATACATGAGGCTGGTTGGCGAGAGTTTATTGGAGTTGAGTGCGCCAGTCTGTTATCAGCTTTTGACAATAGTGTACTGTGTTTCTGTTTTAAGCAGAATCTGTGAATAGTTGCACAACTTGACAGTATTTTTTAATTCTGTCTGGTTAACAGACCATCATGTCAAAGAAGACCAAGAGAACACTGAAGGATGAAAAGAGATTTTTTAATGAAGATTGGTAATTGCAATATTATCTTGTTTCTGCTAAAGATAATATGATTTGCTTGCTTTGCGATGCTGCAATATCAACATTAAATAAATTCAATGCTGATCAGCTTTATAAAACTTATGAGGACCACAAACATTTTAAATTGGAGGAAGAGATGCAAAAGGTCATATTGAAGAAATTAAAAGTGAAAAGCAAAATCAAAGACAATTCTTCCAAGCAGCAATAGCACCTGGAAATAATGCCACTGAAGTGACTTATAAAGTAGCTTATATACTTGGGAGAAAAGGGGAGCCACTCAGTGATGTAGACATTGTGAAAGAATGCACTGGCAAATTTGTTGTATGCTTAGACCCCGATTACATTTCAAAGTACAAATAACTGCCCCTTTCAAGGAGAACCATAACTGATCAGCAGCATGAATTAGCCTTCAACTTAACAGAACTTCATGCAATACTTCAAAAGGAAAATATATATTATTCAATTACTTTGGATGAATCAACTGATACTACTGACTTGACACAGGTTTTATACTTCCTTTGGGTCATAACAGAAGATTTTCTTTGCTACAAAGAGTTATTCACTTTGGGCACTCTTGTAAACAGAACACGGGGACTAGATATCTTCAACAACTTTTAAGATAAATGTCATGAAGTTGGACTAAATTTGGCAAACTTCCTGAGTGTCAGTACAGGTGGTATACCTTCCATGACAGGAAAACATGAAGGGTTTATTGCACAGGTACAAAAAGTATTAACAGATCCAGATGCTCTCATTTCTTTTCATTGTATCTTGCATTAGCAAAATCTCTGTACTAAAGCTACCATTTTAAGTAACACTTCACAACAAGTTGTATTATTAATTATATTTATGCAAATGCAACATGGCATCATCAGTTTCGCAGCATGCTAAAGTTGAACAATGAGGCGTTCAGTGTAGATTTGCCATATCATTCTAAAGTGTGCTGGCCATCGCAGGGATAGGTGTTAGTCAAATTTTGTCTCTGCGAGAACAGATAAATTTTGTGAAGAACAGAATCAGTAATGCGAATTATTGAAAGAAGATTTATTTCTATAAGAATGCAACATTTCTGTGTGATATCATGTCAAATGAAAATGACTTGAATATTTCTTTGCAAGGTAAAACTGAGTCTATATATGATATGTGGCCAAAACTTCAAGCATTTTGAAAAGAGCTATATTTTTTTCAAAACACTTCTTCTTCAAAAGGGAATTTCAGATGAACATTTTCCCTAGTTAGCAAAGGTCACTGATGAGCAGGATGATATATATGAATCATTTGAAGCATACACAGCTGTTATAGACCTATCAATCGGAGAATACAATGAAAGGCTCACTGACTTTGAAAATCATGACATCAGACTCAAATTAGCATTTCAGCCTCACCTAGTTGATATCATCAAGGCACCTAAAGAACTGCAGATGGAATTGATTGAGCTCTCAGTAAATGCCATTTTAAAGTCATTGTTCGATGCTAAGAAAGATCCAGTTGAAATATGGAAAAATGCAGTAGAATACTCATGTCTTTGGCACCATGCCTGAAAAATGCTTTCTTGCTTTTCAACCACTTATTGCTGTGAATCTACATTCTCCTACCTAACCCAAATCAAGACATCCTTAAGGTCAGAAATGACTTATACCTTCTAGGAGATTAACTGAATCTGCAGACTTCCATGCTGCAACCACAAATTCAAATGCTTTCCAACAAAAAGTAGACACAATGAAGTCATTAAAAGGTTAACTTTAAAATTAACGAATAGTTTTCATTTTTTGAAATTATTAAGTACATAGTAGTTAGATTTTTACAAAATAATGTACATTTTTAAGTATATCTAATTGAAGTGTCTTGTATGCCGCCTTATTTGATTACAGCTAAAATTAATGTGGCCTTCCAACATGAAATTGTTCCCCACCGCTGGCTATTGTCTAAATAACTAAGGGTGACCTCTGTTTTCCTGTACTCCACATTCGAAGCTCCATATCCAATCAAATGGAATTTAGTACAGTTTGCCAGTATGCTGAGATGATAGAAACTCAAATATTATGAAATGGCGATTTGAAAACCAGTAAAGAAGCCATAAGCAAACAGTTTACATTTCTTCCACAAAGAGATTTTCCACACACTTAAAGAGAATTAGTTTGTGCATTTATATTCGTTTATGTTTTTCCTTTTAATTTGCATTTACGCAATTTAACTATGTTTTATTTTCCTCCCCTGATCCAGTCTCTAATGCTCTTTTGTACTAGATGTCATAGTGCAAAGTAAGGTTGCCACTGCTATTGGTAATGCGTCATGACTTAGGAAAGTGAAATGACACTCTTTCATCCATCCATGTCTAGGCCAACTTAAAGTTTATTTGGCACTACTGTTCAACAGATTATATGATCTAGCACAACTGATCTGCCAACATTCAAACTCCTAATCATCCCTCAAAATCCATTTCAAAACATCCATTAATGGTACTATCTTTGCAGCTTTTCTATGAATCTAAAAATATTTCAAAATAAAGAGTTTCATGTCAACACAAAAAAAAAACAGATTTGATTCTTTTTTATTATGTTCTTAATGTTTGTTTAAATTTCATGGGAAAGCAATTTTATTTGTTGTGGCTGAAACTAATGAGCAGAAACAGAGGCTAGAAGCAGACCTGGTAAATGACTGTAGTGCATGGTGAGGAGTTAGTGGCTAAGTGGGGTAGCAAGGTAACTAACTGATGTCCACGTAGAAGAAGATCACCAAATATCATGGGGAATCAGAAATCTATGGTTTGGGATTCATGGAGTGGGTTTGCCAAGTATCAGACAAAAAATAATCAGATGCAGTGGTAGATCCTATAATTATTTATAAGCAGCCTGTATATTACTAGTGTCAACTTATGGTTTTTGGTTTTCCATCACTTTTATAACAAATCACCATAAACAGTGGCTTCAAATGACAACTATGTATTATGTGACAGTTCTCTAGAACAGAAGGCCAAGTAGGCTTTGCTGGGTACTCGGCCTAGAGTCTCACAAGGCTGAAATCAAGGTGTTGTCCAGTTGCTTTTCTGGAGGCTATAGGGGAGAATCCACTTCCGGGATCATTCAAATTGTTGAGCAAATTCAGTTCCATGCAGCTATAGGATTGAGCTTCCATTTCCTTACTGGTTATCAGTTGGGCATTGTTCTCAGCTTCTAGAGACCACTCACATTCCTTGGCTCAAGGCACCTTTCATCTTCAAAGCCATAAACAGTGTGGAAAATTTGTGCTCTAAATCTCTCTGACTTCCCTTTCTGCCTTCTGCTGCTTTTAAGGCCTCATGTGATTACATTGCCCCACCCCACTAATAGCCCAGATAATCCAGGATAATATCCCCATTTTAAAATCAGCTGATTAGTAACTTAACCATGGCAAAGTCTGTTTTGTTATGTAAGGTACATACACAGTCCTGGAGATTATTGAGGGGAATCTTCTTGGAGGCAACAATTCTGCCTACCAAAGGTTTTCAGTTTAGGTGCATCCAAAAGGATGTTCTGTGCAGCCTCTGCCAGCATCAATTGCCCTTCGCTCTTACTAACTCCTCGCATACATGATGATCTTAATGAATCAGAAGTAAAAACAACCAAGAGAACCCTGCTGAGTTTCATTTCCCATAATTCCACTACATTTTGGGAAGCAAATATTGAACAGAGATTAGGCATCAAATTATCTTAAAGTATTCAAATTATTAAAGATTCTAAGAAAGTGTTTAACTGTAAATGACTATGTCAATAGCTGCTTATTGGTACAACTCTGGAAACAGTGCTTCTTTGGTTGTGAAAAAGGACACTTTCAAATAAAGCCTCTGTGCTGCTCCCTAAACCAGACACATTAATAAGAGAGGAAAATGTCCTTGGGCTAAACCCCTATGCCATCAAAGGTGTGGGAAGGAGATACACATTGCTTAGTGTTTCCCATAAACCAAGACACAAGTGACTGCATTCTTTACAGGACAATTCAAAGCTCAGGAGCCCACCTTGGAAGAGGACTAGTGATGGCTCTAAAAGACTCTTTGTAAATCCATTTGTCAAAGAAGAAACAACCAAAAAAAGCTCTAATCTATGCCTTCTGAAATACCTCTGTAATTGATTTTTTCCTTTAGTTTTTATGAACTGACTACAGAACCTGACTACAAGGCTAGCCTACTGACAGAATAAAAAATATAATAAAGCATACGCAAAACACAAGAAATCACAACACTGTCCCCTCCAGGGATGTTCCAAAGTACTAATCCCAAGGATATTTGATTCAAGTAGCTCATCCATACAATTTCTACATTTTGAAATGTAAATTGATTTGGTGAATCTTTAAATTTACTTTATCTGATTATTATGAATACTGTAATAAAGGATTTAAGAATATGAAAAATTTAAATTCTTTTAAGTCTCTTTCAGATCAGCAATGCATTCATTTGAAAGGCTTTTCCTATCAACAATTGCCTATTTGCTTCTCCATGTGTATTTGGAGGAACCCTTCACTTAATGACTAAGTAATGGGATTTGTCAGGGAAAAGGGGCTTTGTTACCATTGCAAATCATTCACTTGCAAGAAAACATTGTCTACTCTATTTCCAAAGTTGTTTTGTCTTAAATACCTACATATTAATACTCTGTATCTCAGCAGACATGTTTACTTAACTCAAGGAAACAACAGTTCTCTTAGAGGATTAAGGAGTATTTCCTTGGCTTTCATTGAAATATTTTTCCCTTTGTATGTATGATTTTCATTTGTATTTCAGTTTTCCCCATGTTGCTTTCTTTAACCCTAAATTCAAATGCAGCTGTTTGATGTACTGTATGCCATTTTACTCATAGTTAATATTTCCTCTCCCCCTAACACTTTTTGAACCTCCACATTTAAAGACAATGAATTTGCTATGCTTGTACTCTATAAATAGAGATGGTAAATCTTAATTATACTTTCAGATTTCAGTATCTGTTTCCAGCTGTGCATATGAATGTTTCTGATCAGGATGTATGTTTCAGTATGTTTATTTTTAATCCCAAATTACATCCTTCACAAGCCAAGACCAAATGTGAAATGATCAATTTTTATTTACAGACACGTGTCAATTGCTTGTTAATAGTTCCATTCTTGTACCTTTCTTTTTTTTTTTTTTAATTTATATCTTTTTTTTTTTTTATTTCAGCATAATATGAGGGTACAGATGTTTAGGTTACGTGTGTTGCCCTTGCCCCCCCTCCCCCCCTCAGTCCAGGTTTCAAATATGTCCATCCCATTGCGTGGTGCACATTGCACTCTTTGTG
>CAUYSK010083342.1:0-28079 GCA_963575035.1 Avahi laniger | reverse complement strand
GTGCAGTGGCATCATGATAGCTCACTGCAATCTCAAACTCCTGGGCTCAAGTGATTCTTTTGCCTCAGCCTCCCAAGTAGCTGGGACTATAGACGCAGGCCACAACACTCAGCTAATTTTTCTATTTTTAGTAGAGATAGGATCTCACTCTAACGTCTCAAACTCCTGAGCTCAAGTGATCCTCCCACCTTGGCGTAAGAAACATGATTTTTAAAAACAAATTTAAAAATGATATGTTTAGGAGACCCAATTTATATTTTAACCATGTGTCATAGTATCAAATATAGATAAAACCTGCACTATAATCTTATGTAATTGGAATTCTTATGTTTTGACCATAAAAAGTCAACTTTTTTTGTTTCCGTCATATTTTATTTTAAAATAATGTAATTATAGAAAAGGTCTTAGCCTGCTATTTGCAAATACTTCACAAATATTGCAGTTGTGCAGAGTCTTAGGTCCCAATAAGTTAATGAAGTGTGAATATAATTAACTATACTTTCTCTCAAATGTTGATTTTTAAAGGACTAGGCATATTTTGATGTTCTATATAAAAATTCTGATCAGAGGAATACAATTTATAGCCAAGCAGCTATACTGGGGCAAATTTGCAAAATTATTACCAATTTTATGTTGTGTTTCAACATCCATGTCCCTTAAACGTTTTCTTTAATTTAGCCAAAATAATGTAGCTGGTTAATAGTTAATATTATTTAATTATTTAATGTTATTACATGTTATTTAATGATTATTTAATTATTAATCTTTTTTGTCCCCAGCCCTTACCCTACAACATAGACACGCTGAATCTAAACCTCGATATACAGTAGACTCTCAGTAAATAAATAAGTCAGTAGATGATACTTATTACTTTTTTACTGTAGCAACTCTCTTCATATTTTGTTTCTTTGTTCTTTATTATCTAGGAGAATGTGGATTATCTGATCCAGGAGCTCCGAAGACCCAAATACAGTATATATTTTATTTGTAAGTACATTAGTTCACTTTTTCAATACTGTAACTACATCCTAGCTAGTGTGTTTCATCAAGCACTCTCATGTTATCAATAGTTTATTGAATCTATCACTATAAAAATCTGGCTTCTCCCCCTCCTTCCCCAACCTTCCCCATGAGCAGACACAGCAGCGCCTCTGTCTCGCTTTTAAAAAAAATAATAATAATAAAAAATAAAAAATAATTTTAAAAAAATTTAAAAATTAAAAAGAAAAATCTGGCTTCTTTAATGTCCTTTCAGAGTATTGAAAGTCTTGGGACCAGCATTCCATTTCAGAGAGCTAAAAGTGATTTCCATTCATCATTGATTGCGTAGATAAAAAATTTTATGTTTTACTTTGCCTTTCAAGATGCTTTGTAAGTCAAAAGTTGTAAGTAGCCAAAGTTCACATCTCACCTCTGCCCAAAAAGTATATACATATTCCTATTTTGCACTTATGAATTGAGGCATAGAAGCTGATTTATTTATTTTGGGGGAGGATATACTTGAATTTTTTGGAAAAGCAGAGATTTATTTTACATACCAGATGAAAACATTCTACTTCTTTTTGCTACTGTATGTAATGCATGGAAATAGAAATCATCAGGTAGGAATCTCTTATGTGCACAACTTTTTTTGGGTGGGGAGTGAATAGGGGAGGTCTAGAAATAAACTAGATTTTTGGTTACTTATAGAATTTAGGTGGATTTTTTTGATCCAGTACATTCTGCTGTGGAAGTTACATCTGTTCTCCTCTAGATGTCATTATTGATCTTCACAGGACTGTAGTCTATTTGGTAACTTTTCCAAAACCAAGGACCAAACTTAATGCTGGGTAATTAGGACATTTGAGAAGTTTTAAAGCTCACTTAAAGGTTTTTAGAGTTTTAGCGTTTAGGCTATAGTCTAAGACATATATACTTTCTTTAGCATACACTATTTAATAATGATACCAAAAATTAACATTTAGAATAAGACTTTATATTTTATAAAGAGCTATTGTATTTTATTTCATTCAGTTCTGTGTAGAGTTGAAAAATTATATAAAGCTTCAGTGAGTTTTCAGTATACAACACCCCAAAAAGTAAAAGTAGGCAATTTTATTAGTCTCTAGCATCCTAGGGGTGTTTTTTGTTGGTTGGTTAGTTGGTTGGTTGGTTTTTGGCTGATATCCACAGGGTTTTTTAAATTAAACTTTCTATTCTGAGACCATTGTAGAGTCCCATGCAGTTGTACAAAAATAATAGATCCTGGATACTGTTTACCCAGTTTCCCCCAATGTAACATCATAAATGAAAATAATACAATATCACAACCAGAGTATTAACATTGATGCAGTCAGGATGCAGAAAGTTTTCATCTCCACAAGGATCCTTTATATTGCCCTTTTATTAGCCACATCCACAACTCTCCCACCCCAAACCCTTCGTTAATCCTAGCAACCACTAATCTGTTCTCCGTTCTATAATTTTGTCATTTCAAGAATGTTCTATAAATGGAATCACACAGTATATAACCTTTTGGGACTGGCTTTTTTCATTCTGCATAATTCTCTGGAGACCCATCCAGATTATTGCATATATTTGTGGTTTATTCGTTTTTATTGCTGAGCAGTATTCTATTGTATGGATGTACCGCAGTTTGTTTATCTATTCACCATTGAAGGACATCTGAGTTGTTTCCAGTTTTGATTACTACAAATAAAGCTGCTATAAACAGCTGCTATAAACAGTGTACAGGTCCTCGTGTGAACACAAGTTCTCATTTCTCTGGGATAAATAATGCCCAGGAGTACAACAGCTGGGTCATATGGTAGTTGCATGTTTTGTGTTTTAAGAAACTGCCAAATGTTTTCCAGAGTGACTATACCACTTTACATTTTCACTAGCAATGTATGGGTGATCTGGTTTCTTTGTGTCCTCACAAACACTTGGTGTTGTCTCTATTTTTTATTATTTTAGTCATTGGATAGGTGTATGGTCATTCTAGTATTTTTCAGTCTGACCAAAGCTAGATCCTTAGGAAGGTGTAAACACTTTTGTATTTGGATACAGGTGTGTGTATATGTGTATTTTTTTTCCCTGTGCTGCCAAATTTAAGTGGACATATAATAGAATCACTCTTGCTGAGTCTCTTGGCTAAAAATTGAAAAGGTCATGAGATACAAGACCCTTTTTTCCTCTAAAGAGAGTTCTTTGCAGCAGTTGAGATTAATAAAGGATAATAAATCCAGTATTTACTCTTATGATTCTAAAGATTGATTTGGACTATAAATCTATGAAGCAAAAGAAAAAATATAAAGTAGTTAGCACCAAAGTCTATGAAAAATAGACTGTTGAAATTTCTTGGGTGGAGCAATTTCCAAATTTTATTTGATTGCAGCAAACCAAAATAAATTTATATATAGTAATTTTATTCATTACAAACTTTCAGCACAATTTATATCAGCACTAAACTGACCTATTGTTTATCTCATTTTTTATAATTTTCTTTTCATATGCTTTTATGTCTACTAAATCTGTTTTATAGCAGGCCCTTCCCTTTATTAAAATACTTTTTATTATAGAAATTTTCAAATACATACAAAAGTAGAACAGTATAATAAATTCCAGTGTACCTGTCACCTGTTTTCAACATTTTTTTTTTTTTTGAGGCAAGGTCTCGCTCTGTCAATCATAGCTCACTGTAGCCTCAAACTCCCAGACTCGAGTGATCCTCCTGCTCAGCCTCCTGAGTAGCTGAGACTACAGACACACACCACCATGCCCAACTAATTTTTTATTTTTTGTAGAGAATGGGGTCTTGCTATGTTGCCCAGGCTGGTCTGAATTCCTGGGCTCAAGCGATCCTCCCGCTTCTGCCTCCCAAAGTCCTGGGATTACAGGCATGAGCCACTGCACCTGGCCCAGTTTCAACAATTATTGAGACATGCCTATTCTCGTTTTAGCCATACTGCCACCTAGTCCCCCACCAATATTATTTTGAAGCAAATATAAGACATCATATAATTTTATCCATAAATATTTCAGTGTACATCTCTAAAAGATGTCTCATTTTTTAAAAACCACAGTTCCATTATTATATCCAAATAGAAATGAAATATAATTCCTTACTATTTTCAAATATTCAGTGTTCAAATTTCAAATTTTCTCATGTC
This sequence comes from Avahi laniger, assembly GCA_963575035.1. Taxonomy (NCBI): domain Eukaryota; kingdom Metazoa; phylum Chordata; class Mammalia; order Primates; family Indriidae; genus Avahi; species Avahi laniger. The sequence continues at coordinate 23,928 of CAUYSK010083342.1, read as the reverse complement.
TTTTTTTTAGTTTGTTTGAATCAGTATCAAAGTAGGTGCACACATTGCTATTAGTTGAGATGTTAAATTTCTTTAGTCTTCTATAAGTCCCCTCCCCATCTCTGCCCCCTCTCTTTTTCTCTCTCTTTCTGAAATTTATTTATTGAAGAAACTGTTAAGTTTCCCACAGCCTGGATTTTGCTGATTGCATCCCCATGGAGTAGTTTAACATGTTCCTTAAGTTTAAAATGTTACTCTATCCTCTAGTTCCTATAAATTTGTAGGTGGATATAGAGCCTTAATTAGATGAAGATTCTATTTCTTTTTGGCAAAAATACTTTATAGGTGATGTTGTATGCTTTCATAGGTTGTCTCTTCTTGTGATGTTAGCAGCTGCTGATGTTCAATGCCTAGGTCCGTCCATTGGTTCATTAGAGGTTGGAAAAAATGATGCTATTATAATTCTATCATGAATATTCCATCTTTGTTTTTTAGCTGGAATATTTCTATAAGGAAAAATTTCTCTTCATCTACTATTTGGTTACCTGGTGGAATAGTTTATATATAAAAGACAAGATAAAAGCTTACTTCTTTCGCCTTATTTGCTATTTTCAATATAATTACTTGGTTCTCTAGCCTCCTTCAATGCCTCTGATGGTGGTCCTTTTATTTATTATTATTATTATAAACTTGACATATTTGTGCTACTTATTCCAATTTGAAGGTGTTTGACTTTGACAAAGTTTGGTATCACAATGTGTACCAAACATCACTTACTCATTAGACTTTAACCATCAGGCCCATTTACGTCTAATTGTAGCAGAGATGATCTCCTTTGAGTCAACTGCAACTTATATGTCTGTTTCAGATTTCAGTAATGTGATCAGCAAGAGTGATGTGAAGTCATTGGCTGAAGCCGATGAGCAGGAAGTTGTGGCTGAGGTTCAGGTAAACATATTGATCCTATAACACATCTCTTATGTTGAGCCTTTCAAAAGATTTGAATCTAAAAATAAGGTTCTTTCTCAAAAGAAGAGAGGCTGTTGATCAGGCAAAATAAATGTGCATCATGTCAGACTATACTTCCATTTAGAAGGTTTGGAAGAGGTATTAATATCAAATTGGATAGGAACAGAATTAAAGGAATAAATGGGAATAAGGAAATTGGGCTGATGAATTGACAGGAAGGGTTACACAGGGTTGGGGACAGAGTCAGATACACACATACACACACACACACACACATATATAAAACTTTTATAGATCTATTATTGCTACTGTTTTATAATTATTTTAATTCTCCCACATTGACTATTGTTACTCGGTTACTAATTAAGCAATTTTTACATCTCTTGACACCTGTATTTCACTGTTTGGTTATATCATATAGTATTATATCACATATGAAAATATTGCTGCTTGATCCAATTGAAGTTCATGGAATAACTGTTCTTGGTGCTTTATTTACAGGAATTTTATGGTGATTACATTGCTGTGAATCCACATTTGTTTTCTCTCAATATTTTGGGTTGCTGCCAGGTATGGAAGGAAAGTTAAAAAATAAGTTAACTTATCAGTTGGGAGTTAATTTACCAAGTAATTAGACTTGTAAGATAAAATGCAAATATTTTCTCTGAGTATATGTTTTTAACAAAAAGGGTCGAAATTGGGATCCAGCCCAGCTATCTAGAACAACTCAAGGACTCACAGCTCTCCTTTTATCTCTGAAGAAGTGTCCCATGATTCGTTATCAGCTTTCATCAGAGGCAGCAAAGAGACTTGCAGAATGTGTTAAGGTACAGCATTCCCTGTCCTTCGTTCCAAAACATCAAGGCCATTTATTTCCCTGTCATATTTCAGAAACTAAAGGAATGACCAAGGAGATGATAATATGTTAGGTTTACTGAAAAAGAGGTAGGTATATGTAATTTAAAACAAAAGTAACAAATTAGAGCTAAGATTCTCAGATTTAACATACGAAATATTCACAAGCTATTTAACGTTTTTTGGTCCTATTAAACCACTTGTTGCATAGAGTTTCAAATCCTAACCTCTTAAACAGTATGCTACTAAATTTTATGAAGCTTTTGAATCCTTTTATGGGAGGCCTATACAGAATGAACTATTGTTAAATATGGTTTCTATTTCTTAATTTTCTATGTATATCATCTCTATCCGCAACTAACTGGTTGACCAAACCATCTTTGTCTCTCACCCACAGCAAGTGATAACTAAAGAATATGAACTGTTTGAATTCCGGCGTACAGAGGTTCCTCCATTGCTGCTTATTTTAGATCGCTGCGATGATGCCATCACCCCATTGCTAAACCAGGTGCAGAACCCTTTGTTAGCACAAGAGAAAGATGATTTTAAGTGATATTCATCAAAATGCAGATATGGAAATAAACAGCATGGTCTATTTATTTGCCTCCTTATTCTTAGCTCTTCTTGGTTTCGCTTTGTGTTTCCTCTTCCTTCCATAGTCATTGTTAACTTTTTCTTCTGCCACTACCCCCACCCCTAATCAAAGCAACTTCTGAATTCTGTAGATTCTAATTTCCAGTGTTTCCTTCTGTGTGATCTTTTCCATTCTTATTACCATTGCCTTGACATAGACCCTAATCTCTTGCGGGAAAACTAAAATAGTCATCTACTTGATTCCCTACTTTTAATTTCTTCTCACTCTAATGTATTGCACAGACACAATGTTATTAAAGTACTTTTTCTAAAGCACAGGTCCGATCCTATGACTTCTGGCTTAAAAATCTTCATTGGCTCCCATTTGCCTGCTAGGTTAAAAAACAAACTCCTGAACTTGGCATCCAAGAGCCTTCACAATGTGGGCCAAACCTCATATAAAACCTACAGTTCACTGCTATATGGATATGCCACATGGTTTCCTGCCATCGTGCTTTTACTATGATCCCTGTCTAAACTCTGGAATTTTTGAAATACCTTCTCTTCCCATCTTGACCTATCAAAATACTTCTCCTTTAAAATCACTCAAAAGCCATCTCCTTGAAGCCTATATTCTTTCAGTCAGACGTGTTCTTTTCTCCTGAAAATCAGTGTAGACCTTTATGTCTCTCTTATGTCTCATGCTGCACTTGCCACTTTGTACCTTTGGTTGTTTTCATCCTCTCCTAGATTATACATTCCTTAAAGGCAGACTGTGTCTCCCCGGTGTTTGTTCTCCTGCAAGTATAAGCACAGTGCCTTGCATATAGTAGGTGTTCTATTAATAGTAACTTTGAATTTATAGGGAAAGTCACATTCTACATACCAATTTCTTCCTAACTTAATGCTAAGGGAAATCTGTGACTGTGTAATGAAACTTTTCTACATTATAAGATACCCCTATACTCCTAAAATTCAAAGTAATATATGTTCACTAAAGAAACTTCTGATAATATCAAAAAGTAGAAAGAAAAATAATTGCCTATAACTCTGTTTCTCAAAGAAAAACAACAATTCACCCAACAAATTTCATTAAGGATCTGTTATGTGCCGTACACTGAACTAAGTACTGGAGATAAAAGGTTAAAAGATACAATCTCTGCCCTCAAAGAGCTCATGGTCCAGTGTTGAAAGAAGTAAACAAATAATTTTAATTACAGAGTAAGTGCTATGGGAGATGCCCATAGAGGTGTAAAACATTTTGTTATACTGATTTTAAGTGCCCTAATGGAACTTGCTTTTTCAAGAATTCTTTTGGGGAATCTTGTAGGAAATAAAACATCTTCTTTTAAAACCTTAAATTATTTCTTAATAAATCTAATTTGCTTAAGATAAAATATTATGTATATAAATATTTTTAGCATTTAGATTCTATATTTAGAAGGTAATCTGCTGAAAAATACTTAGTTTTATCTAATGGGCCTATTACTGAAAGTAACCCATTCTCCATAAATGATAAGAAGGCAAAATGTTGGGATTTCTCTTTTCCAGTTTTACCACATAACTCTTATTTTATAAGACTGGAAACCAATTCTTCACAATTCATATTAGGTAAAAATATACAATAAAATGGATTCAGAGACAAGTTTCTGAATATGCCAGTGTTTCGATCAACTCATAAGGTTTTTTCTGATAATATTAGTGTTCCCAGGATAAATATAGTACCACTCAGATCTGCAAGAACACACTTCTCACGCTGCAGAAAACCACAGAAGTGTACAGGAAATAGTACAGCTTGTAACTGCAGTACCAATATAGCTCTATCTGTGAAGCCAAAACTATATTCTTAATTCACAGACAAAAATTGGAGCTAATGATAGATCTAATTTGTTTTCTTTCTATCAAGAATATGTTAATCTTTCTATCCTTCCTCCAAAAGTGTGAAATCTGAAAGTATTTTGACTTTTCAGTGTTTAACCAATTAAAATGACATTCTTAATGCTTATTGTAGCACAAAGTATTAATAAAATTTGCACTAAATAGAGAATCTCCAAGAAAGACCAGTTACTAAAAATGTTATCAATTTTTATTTATTTTCCTGAATGTTTACTATTTCCATGTTTTGTCAGTTACCAATTTTTTTTGTCATAATTCTTTATTTAGTGGACATATCAGGCCATGGTCCATGAACTACTAGGCATAAACAACAATCGGATTGATCTTTCCAGAGTGCCGGGGATCAGTAAAGACTTAAGAGAGGTGGTCCTATCTGCTGAAAATGATGAATTCTATGCTAATGTAGGTGGTTTTTAAATTTTTTAAAATCGTTTTTAGCTCTTTTTAATGTAAGAAGGTCAATATTGGCTTGTTAGAATTGGAGCAGGTGTGGGATTTCATATGAAAGGATGATAGAGGTGTCCTATAGATTGACTGCATCTCAAGGGGAGGCAGAAGATTTGGATTCTGACCCTTTAGCAATATCTTTTTTCATGGAGACCACATAGTTATTTATTTGACTCCCTTACAGTAGCTCTTTGTGAGAATAGTAATGGTATTCATCACCCGTATCCTGGCCAATGTCCAAATTTGGTAATTAAAATGGAATTTTCCTGCCCTTCAGTTCTGTGTTCAGGATTCTTTTTGACTTCTTTTAAATTGTCCGAAAGTCAGACTAGATGATGAACTGTGCTTCCATCTTCTTTTTTGCAGAATATGTATCTGAACTTTGCTGAGATTGGTAGCAATATAAAGAATCTCATGGAAGACTTTCAGAAGAGGAAACCAAAAGAACAGCAAAAGCTAGAATCAATAGCAGACATGAAGGTAAATCAAACATGTACATGGATGACTAACATGTGAGACTTTGGAACCATTCATGTAAGCAACGTTTCAGGAATCTTCTGGGTCTCATTTCTACCTTGATTCATTTTGTTTGGTTTGAGACATTTTCTGTAATGTCCCTTTTTAGTAAACAGTATAGTGAAAACTTCTCAATAAGTCATGTGCTTCTTTCCATTCTTCAATCACTCTTCTTGACTATTTAAAGACTCAGTCTACCAATATATGCCAATTCTTCTCTTCTTACGCATAACAAAATGCCATTTGACTGAGAGTTGTAAGTACTTTAGTCTGGGCCGAAAAACAGTCCCTCTGGTTTTTTTGGTTTTGTTTTTTTTTTTTTTTTTCCTTCTTTCTATATGCCTATCCTTGGTCAAAAAATAACAGAACCTCCCATTGATGTGTTTCCCATGGCAGGCCTTTGTTGAGAATTATCCACAGTTCAAGAAGATGTCTGGGACTGTATCAAAGCACGTGACAGTGGTTGGAGAACTGTCTCGATTGGTCAGTGAGCGGAATCTGCTGGAGGTTTCAGAGATTGAGCAAGAACTGGCCTGTCAAAATGACCATTCTAGTGCTCTCCAGGTCAGTCCAATTTGATGAGCACCTACTATGTGTAAGGCACTGTGCCAGGCAGAGCAAGAGATACAAAGGCAAGTAATCCTTCTTCACCAACATGGAATTTAGTCTAACAAGGAGTTAAGACAAGAACCCAAATTAATATTTTTTAATATAGATATATAATAAGATCCACAGGAGAAGTATAATGTGCAGTCCCCAAGGGTTCAGTTAATTGAATATTTATGACAGGAGCCTAATCTACTAGAAAGAACACTAGACTAGAATCAGAAGATCTGGATTTTAGTGTTTAGTTTATTATTTACTGGCTTTGTGACCTGGAGGTGTTGACTTAATCTTTGAGCCAGTTTCCTCATTTGTCAAATAGATATAATAATACTTATCTCACAGCATTGTTAGGAAGCCTTTAAAAGATACAATGAATATTAAAATGAATTATCTAAGTTTTTTTTATTATTGAAGATCTGCTCTTTATCCCACAAACATGTGAATGCCTGCTATCTGTACATACTGCTATGAGGAATCTAGGAGTACAAAGATGACTAAGATACAATCTCATCCCTCAAAGAGCTCAAATGATAGTAGAGGAGAAAGAAGTTTAAGCCAGGAGTTAAATAGGAGTATTTACAAAGGAATATGGAAATATAGGGGAAGGAAAACAGTTTTCCCCAAGGCTTCTTTGAGCTCCTTAGAGAAAATGACATTAGAACTGGGTTTGGACAGATAAATAGTAGGAATGCACCAAGCAGAGAAAAGGGAGAAATGTTCTCAGCAGAGAGAATGCAGGCATGGAGATACAGGAAAAAAAAATATATTTTTTAATATATATATTTAATATATATATAAAGTTGGGCTTTAATCTTGATGAGAGCTCCCAGAGGATTTTAGAAGAAAAGTGACATAATCAGACCATGGCCTCAAGAAATTTATAATCTAGTTGAAGAGACAAAACTAAACCACAAGAAAAAATTAGATAATGTTTCAAGGTGATATTTAATTAAGTCAAAATCCTAATAGAAGAGAATTTTCTTAGAGAAGGCAAGATGAAGATGGACCATAAAGAATGAATAGAATTTGGAGGAGGATTTCAGTAGGGATAACAACAAAGGCAAGGATGCAGAAGTATGCAGGAAATAATAAACCATTTGACCTGTTGAGAGTGGGTGTAGAAGAAAAATAGGAAATGAAATTGAATTGGTAAAGAGGAACCAGTTTATGAAGACGCTTGTAAGAGGAATTTATACTTGCTGAGATAGGCAAAGAGATCCAGTATAGGATCTTACGTAGAAAGTTGAGGTAATGACAGTAGTATTTTAGGAAATTTAATCTAGTAAGGGTTCTTTAGAGGTAAAAAAACTGAAGTCAGAGAGGCTTGTAGACTTATAGTGATAGTAGTAAAAATATTCAATAAGGAGCAAATCTAAGAAACATTTCGAAGGGAGAAAACAAATGACGGATTGAATATAAAGAAAGGAAGAACAAATCAAAGGTAATTTTAAAATTCCTGTGAAATGACAAAATATGTCACTGACAACTAAGTAATTTAAGAATAAGAATCCTTTGAGAAATAGCCATCTCTAAGCCACTTATAAGAAGCACATTTCCTTATTAATAGGACCCTCTATTCTAAAACTTAGTTCTTTCTTTCCCTGCTGCAATTCAACTTTATTTTATAAAATAAAGCCAGCCTGGTATATTGGAAACAACACAGGCTTTGGAGCCAGACTGTCCTGGCTTATATCCTAGCTCTACTTACCAAAGGTTCTTTGGGAAAATTACTTACTTTGCCCAAGCCTCAGGGATAATGATTTCAAACTTTTAGATTGTTACGAGGATTCAATGAGATATGTAAAATGCTTCACATGTAATAGGTGCTTTGTACTTTGTAAAGGTTGGTTCCCTTCCTCTAAGCATAATTTTTTTATATACGTAGTGCAACCAAAAGAAAGAAATGCACCTGTGTGTGCTATATTTATACTAAGTAAGATCTTTACTAGGATTTATAGTTGTTGGTTTTTGACTTTTTAATATTTATCAAGATTTCGTCTGAAAATACCAACATTTTGAGAATCATAAGGATGCTATTTGCTTTATATTTATGTAAAGTGCTTCTGTCGTCACAGTTTTAGTTTTGTCCCTGTGTTCTTAAATCTTCACAAAAAACTCTCAGTTCTTTAGGCTGACTTTATTATTTTTTAATTGTATTAAATCATAATTCTTAAATAGATAATATAAGTATTTGGTGAAACAGATATAAAGTAAAAGCTCAGTCTGTTAATAGTTTCATGTATATCCTTACAGTTATTCATTTTGTGTGCAAATCTGTGTGTACCTTTCTTTTTTAATTCAAATGGTACCATACTATACACAGTGTTCTGCATTTTGTTCATTTAACCATGTGTCTCAGAGACTGTTCTAGACCAGAACCTAAAGACTCATTCTTTTTAATCACTAAATAGTACCTTTGTAAAGATGTATCATAATCTATTTAACTTGTCCAGCTTACTTAAAACAACACTACTAATAATAGTTTGTAATTTTTTTGTAGGCTTAATAGAAGTATTCCTATATTTATCACAATAAAATGAGTTTTCTACCTCTTATTAAATAAAAAACATAATTTTGTCCTGTACCTAAATTTATATTTCCTTATGTTTCTGTATCATTTGAGTTTTCCCTTGAAAACAATAGAGCCAAACTTAATCACTAGCCAATTTTAGTGTCTTTATTTGTATCTCTCTACCATATGGAAAGCAGTTAGAAAAGTTATTGTAATTCCTTGCCTGACACTTTATTTTTTGTTTAGATACTTTAAAAATATGAATTCTATTTGTGATCCACTTTATATTTTTAAAATTTATCTTTTGAAGGATTTCTTGTCCAGTGTATTGGGGTTTTACAGTGAGCAGTTGATTTGCACTACCCCATCATAAAGGATTTCTTTGGTAACATGGTTTAAATAGTCTATAAAGGGAACGTTTGTTTGATAGCGAGTGGATGCCAAGGGCCTGACGTCTAGAGGGGTCATAGCATTCCATGGCTTGACCTTAGATAATAATACGTCATGAAGCAATGAAATGAGGTTTTTGAGTGGAGATGGGGTTTGCTTTATTGAATAGTAAGTGTATCATGGTTAGAAAAGAAATGCTCATGTATTGCTAAAAACTAACTTATAAATTGCTGCCATTCTAACCTGTTATTCTAGAAGCTAACAAAAGTTTGATTTTGAAAGAACCAAAGTACAGTGTATTACCATTGAAATATATCCATATCCTCAGAAGAAATTCATTTGATTAGTAATGAAGATTTTTCATACCATGCAAGAAACATCTTGAGAAAGTGAGCAGTCCCCTCTCCATGCTTTGCCTATATTATCATATCACAGCTTTTCATTTGGAAGAGAGGGATCAGTCTATTTTATATCCTTCTTTCCTGGCCTTGTGTAAAAGATCTCAAATTATTCTGTTAATGACACATAATAAAGACTCAATAAATATTTATTAGAAAAATGAGAAGGAAGAGTTCTATCTGAAGCTATATAGAGTAGTGGCTAAGAGCGTGGGCCTTTAATGGCTTGGGTTTGAAAATGATTCTTAATCACTCTAACTCTGTCTTTTGTCTATAAAATGGGAAAAAAATAACAGTACTTACCTCAAAGATTGTTGTGAGGGCACAATGAGCTAATACATGTAAAGCAACTTAATGTGGTACCTGATACTTATAACTTTCAACGAATATTAACTATCACCATTTGAGTATTATTATTTGATGGTACATTCTGTTTTCTTTATGGCATCCAGGACACTTTCTTAGTTCACTGATGACCTTAGATCTCTCTGCTTTCAGAAAGGTTTTTTATGTGTTTTTGTTTGTTTGTTTGTTTCTCATTAAAATTATGAGGAACTTGTTTGGAACACATTGAACTGATCATTTTACTTTGATCAACTAAGTGTAAAAATGATCCTTTTTTTCTCTAAACCAACATTTAGTCAATATTTCCGAGACAGTATTGATCAGCAGAAGTCCTACTGCAAAGCCAAATTTTATGTTAACTAGTCATTAAGAAAAAGATATCGACTCAGATATACTTAACCAGTCCGTGGAATTAGGTTCCGCCTGCTTTCTGTCATGTTTCCTACATAAGCTCTTTATAGTCCATATTCCCTCAGACCCTTAGATTAGACTCATTTTTATCATATCAGCATGTTGAAGACTTTTGCCAATTCCATTTTGCTGTCCTAATCTGTTGATTTATTTTGTTATTCACTTACTATTTACTACCTTAATATAATAGTAGATAACAAGGAAGGTTAAACTAGGTTAACTAGTTTAGGTTAAACTAAAGCGAAAAATGGAGACTAATTGCCAAGTTCATTTGTAATTTATATAATCATTTAAAATGTACATATGTCATAATAAAAATTTGTTCTTGCTACGCTGCTTCATCATAGATTTGATAGAAGGAAACAGAAAAATAGTCAGCCAGAAACAATGGAAGAATCTGTAAATATCAGGAAAAAAGAATGGTTTTCCCATTGATAACTTGCAAATGAATGTTAGTTCCTTTTGGAAACTTGACCTGCAAAGACAGTACTTTTGCTTTGCTTTTCCTATTCCTTGATTAGGCTTAAACAAATGTTAGAGTTCAGTGCAAGGTTTTTGAATCCTCTCTTCTTTTTTTTTTTTTTTTTTTTTTGTTGAGACAGAGTCTTACTGTGTTGCCTGGGCTAGAGAGCCATGACGTCATCCTAGCTCACAGCAACCTCAAACTCCTGGGCTCAAGCGATCCTCCTGCCTCAGCCTCCCGAGCAGCTGGGACTACATGCATGCGCTACCTTGCCTGGCTAATTTTTTCTATATATTTTTAGTTGTCCAATTAATTTCTTTCTAATTTTAGTAGACATGGGGTCTCGCTCTTGCTCAGGCTGGTTTCGAACTCCTGAGCTCAAACAATCCGCCTGCCTTGGCCTCCCAGAGAGCTAGAATTACAGGCGTGAGCCACCGCGCCCGGCCAGGAATTAATCATCTTAAGTCATTTCCAACATAGAGTAAGTTTTCCTTTCTGTATATTTCTGTTAGTTTGCTATTTTTAATCTTAAGTTACAGTTCTTAGGTATCATCAAAAATTTTCTATAGTAACTGTTTTGCTTCCTATATAAGATGAAAGCTTTGATCTGTCAAATAATTAGGAAATTCTGAGGAGTACTACTATTGTGCTACACATAAGTTATTCCCACTTCACCAAGAATTGAGTGTAATGTAACATACTTAGTAGTAATATAACATTCAATCTACCTTATTTTTCCTTCAATTATTTATAAAACATTTCGAGATTTTCCTGTGTGAACATTAGTTATTGCTCTGTAAGGAGATAAATGGGGTTTCAGTCACATGAGTGGTTTTCAGAACAGTGTGACTCACCATCACTTACAGCTATATGACTTTCGGTTCACTTTTGACACTGCTGTTAACTAAATGAGCCACATGACTCTGTAAAGTTTATTAAAATACTCTCATATGGAAATTAGCAGTCTTAGATACAGTGAAGAGTCACATGCTTTGGAAAGAATATTGATTTGAAAACCAGTCAGTATAATGTATTATTATAACTATAGTCACCTGCACATAATTTCTTTAGTCCGCTGCTCCTGCTGTGTTCCCCACCAAGGTGATCTGCACCACCATTCATCTATTCACCCAAACTAGAAATGTGGAAACTACTCTCCATATTCTTCTGATCTCCCTTTTCCTTCTCATCCAGACAGTTGGGTCATGAAATCATGACATCCTTCCCTAGATGTCTCTCAAAGCTGACTCCTCTTCTCCGTACAGCCCCCTCTGCTCTAGTTCCATTTCTCGTCACTTCTCTCCCTCTTCCTATCCATCTTCCAGAAGGATACTAGAAATGGCTTCTCTAGAATTCAAATTCGTTGACATCACATTTCACATTAAAATCTTCACTGACTTTATAATTCCTCTTTCTCTTGTCTCATCTCTAACACTTACTCGTATGTATCTTAAACCCCTGGCATGTTTTCAGTTGTACTTTTCTGAGTGCGGGATGTTCGTTCATACTTCTGTGCCTTTACCAAGCCATTCCCTCCATCCTGCTCCCTTCGCAGCTCTGCTCCTACCCCTTCCTTAACCTGACTCATTTCTTTTCGTCCTTTAAGATTGAGCTCAGAAGTCTCATCCTCTGAGGACTTACCAACACACACCTGCCCCCTAAATTTAAAGGCCAGGTCAGATACCTTTCTTCCATGCATATTCCATAGTGTCGTGTGTATACCTTTGTTAGGGTTCTCGTTGCAGTGCATTTGCAGTGCTTCTCAGACTTTTCCACAGAAGTACAGCCAGTATCAGAGGGAATTGTATTATACTTACAGCCTGCCTGAAACCCTGAATTAATTTCATGTCTACTATCTTAGCCTTAAAGAATATGGAAATTTTACATTTGATTCCATAGAATGGGTATATTTTGTTTAATATAAAAACTTTTTAAATTTTTTGTCCTAGAATGAAATTTATCATTGTCAAAGATGATAATGTTTATCCTAAAATTTTGAATGTTCACCGTACACTGCCCTATTCTGTTCTCCGCAAGTCTGTATTAACCAAATTTGATCAATAGTAAGCATTTTGATGGCAGAGACTAGGTCTCTTACCTGTGTGTTCCTAGCATTAAACACAGTAACACACAGTAGATGTTCAATATTTATTGAAAAAATAACTGAATGAAAGTTCTGTGTTGAAATAATAGTGTTAAATGTGGCCAGAAGCAGTGGCTCGCGCCTATAATCTTAGCACTCTGGGAGGCCAAGGCGTGAGGATTGTTTGAGGCCAGGAGTTTGAGACCAGCCTGAGCAAGAATGAGACCCCTTCTCTACAAAAAACAGAAAAATTAGCCGGCATGCTGGTGCATGCCTGAAGTCCCAGCTATCTGGGAGGCTGAGGCAGGAGAATCGTTTGAGCCCAGGGTTTGAGGTTGCTGTGAGTTATAATGATGCCACTGCGCTCTAGCCCAGGCAACAGAGCAAGACTCTGCCTCCAAAAAAAAAAAAAAAATTATGTTAGCATTGTGAAAATTTAAAAATTGAATCATCTTTCTCATAAAAATGTGACTTAATGACATTGTGAAAGTCATGCATTTTTTAAAATCACTTTCTACCCTATATAACAAAATCTTTTTTTGACTTTTTATAGTTAAAAATACAAAATGCACAGAAAAGAAAGACATAAGTGTTCAGCTCAGTAAATTTCCATGTACTGAACACTCACAGAGTCAACACCCAAATCATCAAACAGAACTTGACCTGCCCCTCAGAAGTCCTTCTGTGCTCTCTGAAGTCATTACAGCGCTTTTTAGCAGCATAGATTAGTTTTGCAAAATTATTTTTTACTTAAATATTAATTCAAGGCAAGCAACAAATCGATTGAATAGAAAATTTTCTTGTCCTATGACAAAGCAAGTTAATGATTTAATATTCATTATTAGTAGCCAGTATTACAAAATGGAAATAATAATTCCTTTTAGTACCAATTATTTTCAGTAGTTTTAATTTAGGAAACAAAATTATTTGTAAATAATCACACTCTTGCATACTATTCAACACAGAAATGTTAATAGTAAGCATTAAATAATACTCACTTTAACTTTTGTGTTAATTAACAATGAGCAGTAAATTCTTTTTAAAATTTTTAGTTGGCCCATAATAATTGCACATATTTAGGGCACAGAGTGATATTTTGGTACATGTATACAATGTGTAATGGTCCAATCAGAATAATTAGCATATCTGTCACCTTAGAAGTCATTTCTTTATGTTAGAAACATTCAAAATACTCTCTTCTAGCTGTTTGAAAATATACCATAAATTATTGTTAACGGTAGTAGCCATACCGTGCTACAGCACACTAAAACGTATTCATCTTATCTAGCTGTAATTTTTATCTGTTAACCAACCTTTCCCTCTTTTCCCCTCTCCCCACCCTTCCCATCCTCTAGTAAGCCACAATTCTACTCTCTACTTTTATGAGCTCAACTTTTTTAGCTCCCACATATGAGTGAGAAGATGCAGAACTTACCTTTCTGTGCCTGACTGACTTTGCTTAATATAAATGTCCTCCCGGCTCATCTATGTTGCCGCAAATGACAGGATTTCATTCTTTTTTATGGCTAAGTCGTACTCCATTGTGTACATATACCACATTTTCTTATCCATTTATCCACTGTTGGACACTGAGGTTGATTTCATGTCTTGGCTTTGTGAATTAGTGCTGCATTAAACATGAGAGTGCGGATACCTCTTCGATATGTTGATTTCCTTTCCTTTGTATAAATATCCACTAGTGGGATTGCTGGAGCATATGGTAGTTCTATTTTTAGTTTTTTGAGGAACCTCCACACTGTTTTCCATAATGGCTGTACTAACTTGCATTCCCATGAAAAGTGTATGAGTTCCCTCCCTCCTCCCCCATCCTCACCAGCGTTTGTTATTTTTTGTCTTGTTGATAATAGCCATTCTAACTGGGAGGAATTCCTTTTAAGCTCTTAGGTCTACTAGTCAGACCACTGTACCTAATTTTTGTTTGACTTTCATTTTAGAGCTGTAGTTCTCAACAAGGAGGGACCTGAGTTTGCCTTCCAGGGGACTTTTTGGCAATGTCTGGAGACATTTTTGGTTGTCATTAACTGGAGGGTGCTACTGACATCTAGTGGGTAAGGGCCTGGGATCCTGCTCAACCTAATTCTCAGAACAGACCCCCATAAAAAAGAATTAACAAGCTCAAAATGTAAATAATGCCAAGGTTGAGAATAGTATTTGCTAAAGAATGGGTGAGTTTTGGGTTTGATGGAGGTTAGTTCATTTTTTGTCTATATCCTGATACATCCTTGCATGATGGAGGTTAGTTTAAATAGGTTATAGCACGTTACTAATGGAGTCCAGGGTATCAGGAACTTAATTCTCATAGACTAGTTAATCTCTCTGTAGTCCGTGCACTCCAGACCCCAACCAGATGTGTTAAACATTTCTGCTACTGATTGCATGTAGATGGGTTGGTATATAAACCTATCACCACTTCTGGAACTGTGTCTCAAAGCATGACGTGTTTTTACTTGATCCAAATCTATCTCTTCCCATGTGACTAGTTCTCACTTGGAATAAGATTATAAACTTTGGCTAGCAGCATTGCTTAATTTTGTTAGGAGCTCCTGAATTATTGGTCTATAGGCTTAAGGCCAGAGTGAATGTTACCTTATGGGCAGGCAGTTGTCCAGCTCCAACCACAGTCTTCTGCCATCTTTTGGGAGGCATTGAGAAGGCCAGTAGCTCTCACAGACCCTCATACCCGGACACCTGTGCCCTGTTCCTTTCTTCCAGCGACTATAGGAGGTCAGAAACACGAGAGTATACATAAATGCTGGTAATTAGTGGAAATTAATATCTGATAAAATTGTCCTTCATGGCTGTCTCTCAGGGAAAAGTTTTTTTGTGTATCTCACCGTCCCCTTGTGAACTTTATTCCATCCTTGACAAGTCGATCTCCCATGAGCAAAGAACCACATTTGAGCTATGGCCCTAAAACATTCGTTGGTATGCAAGGAAGAATTATTGGTAATATATACCAATTCTGACTTTCACTGTAAAGTATTTCTCTAAAAATATTACCTCAAAGAACACTACAATAAACTAAGATTTGTATAGTTGAAATTTTAAGTCTGTAAGTCCTAAAACTTAATGGAGAAGAAGATTAGTTTAGAATTTGACCATTTCACTATGCTCCTTTAACTTTGAAAGCAGATACAAATAAAAATATTGTGTAAAGAAAATTACTTGGGATAATTTGCATAAAATGTCTCTTTTGTGTTGAGGGCTTTGTTTGTATTATGGAAGCATAGTTTTATTAGTACTTTTAGTCCTCCTAAGAGGAGGTGAAATCCTTCATAGAGCTCTAGGCTTTTTGAGTTTTTAGTGGAAATTTGGTAAGTTAGATATATTTGATGTTTGGGAGGAAACACGTGGCATAATGAAAAGAACATTCGCTTTCATGACAGATCTAACTCCAGATTCTACCACTTACGAACTGTCTGACCTTGGACCCCTTAACTATTGTGGTCCTGCTTCAGCATCTGAAAAGAAAGGAGAATACTTAAATGATAAAATTAGAGAAGAAGTAAATAAGATAATCATGCAAAAGAATGGTCAGGAGGAGGGCAGGATACACATTATTTGGAGTCATCAGTTTATTTGAAAGTGGATTGTAGTGATCCAAGGGCACAGGCTTAGGGCAGAGGGGATGGGTGAAATCACACCTGACAGGTACATTGTCTGCGTGATGGGGACACTTACAACTTTGACTTAAGCAGTACAGAAGCAATCCCTGTAACCCAAACATTTGTACCCCTGTAATATTCTGAAAGAAAAAAAAGAGAGAGCCCAGGGTTTGGAGCCAGACCAATGGAGTCTGGACCTTGGCTCTGTCGGTGATCTCTGGCTGTGCCCATGGCCAACTGCAGCTGGAATGGGATGTGACCTGCCCAGCGCCACATGGTGAGTCAGGGCAGAGCAGTTTGAGGCTTTACTCTCTAAGTTGCCTTTTCCTTCCCTGTGAAATCATTCCGTTGGTGACTCTCTCTCAGCCTGTTGTAAGGAAAGATGGCGATCGTGGTTGTAAGAAGCAGATCACGGTGCCTAGCGCAGGACAAGCACCAGTAGATGAAGGTCACGAGTACACTAGAATGTGGTGCTTATTCTCTTTCGGGAAGTAGTTTATCTATCTGTTGATGAGAGCCACACACTGTACACTAAGTCTCAAAAATTGGGGAGTTGATGAAGTTCTAGTGCTACATTATACTAGTAATGCTAATGTATAGTTTAAATAATAATAAAGCTAATTCGTATAAATACTCTAATGCAGATAGTATACTTGGAACAAAGTTTGTATAAGCATTTTACCCTTTTTTCTTAGATTGGCTTATTTTTAGAGCACTGCACAAATCGTGCAGGGAAGGAAGGGGGCGAGCAAGAGTGGCATCCGAGAGCAGCGTGGAGGCGGTGCGGTAGCGAGCGGGGCTGGGCACCCAGGTTAAGTGGCGGCAGAGGCCGTGGTGAATGTGAACAGGCTGTCCTCAAGGCTTCAGGTTCGATAAAATAGATAATTTTTACTGCTTCCTCAAGGATACTCTTAAGGAAAACCGGCATCCTTTTTTTCACAGCGAGCACCTGGCAGAGAAGAGTACAACTAATGCTATAGCGTGGTACCACTGCCTGCCTTCTTGACCAGGCGCCAGCAGTCTTACCCACCATTGCTTTTATACCACCAGTGCAAATGTCAACGCAGTGAGAGAATACTGAGTTTTCAAATGTGCTACTTCCAGTAACAGGCGTCATCCTTCCCCCTTTGGCTGCAGATCCTAATTATCTCATGGCTAACGAACGCATGAACCTGATGAACATGGCCAAGCTGAGCATTAAGGGCTTGATCGAATCAGCTCTGAACCTGGGCAGGACCTTGGACTCCGACTACGCACCTCTCCAGCAGTTCTTTGTGGTGATGGAGCACTGTCTGAAACACGGCTTAAAAGGTAGGCTGTGGCGTCCAAATGCAGATGTGCACGCAGCTGTTTCCTAGCAGTACATACTCAAGAAGAAAACATTCTTTGTGGAGCCAAAGAATAAGAGGCTTGAGTTAATAATATTAACCCATTGGAATGCAACCAATGTGTGAACAGAGTGATGGTTGACCTCAAGGACTTACAGGGTTTAAAAAATACAGATCATTAGATGTTAGAGCTGGAAGGGCCATTATAAGTAATAAAGTCCAGCACAGCAGTTCTGTTAGATAGGAAGAAATAGGCCTGCCTAGAATGGGACGTGACTTGCCCAAGGTCACTCAGTGAGTTGGGGCAGAGCAGGTGCTGGAACTCAGGTGTCCTGACTCCTGCTTCAGTGCTCTTTCCACTTAACCATAAGCTTTTGAGGGCAGGGCCTGGCCTTGTTCACCTTTGCTTCCTTTCTTCCTCCCTTCCCAATATTCAATAGGCTGTTTCTGGATTACATATTCTTTTTCCATTGCACTGTTTCCTTCATTAATATCACAAGGTTTTAAGTACCATTTCTTAAGATGTTTTATTATAAGCCTAGGCCACAGATCCTTCTTGAAAGAAGAATGACTGAGTCTTAGGAAGTAGAGAATTTTTTATTTTCACAAAATGTTATCTATTCTGAAAGCATGAATAATTCTAAAACTGTCTAATAACCTAGGGTGGGAGTCCCGAAAAGAGCATTGAATAGATGGGACAGGTGTGTGTGTCGGTGTATTGAGAAAGTGTTTATGTTGTAAGGAATATTAAAATATTGCTTGTTTTTGTTGTCTTAGCTAAGAAAACTTTTCTTGGACAAAATAAATCCTTCTGGGGGCCACTAGAACTGGTAGAAAAGCTTGTTCCAGAAGCTGCAGAGATAACAGCAAGTGTTAAAGATCTTCCAGGACTTAAGTAAGTCTAAGGTCGATTTCTAGTTCTCACGAACAACATTCTTACTAATTAAATCCTTAAAGAGTAAGACTAAAGATAACGATGTCCGTAATATTAATAATTTCTTTCATAACAGTCCAAACTGTATAATGTTATGAATAAGCACTGTTATGAAGGGACTGGTATATAGAATATTAAGAAAAGTGTGCCTTCGAGGGATAATTATTCATCAAGTGGTTGTCTTCATGTTGAAATACCAAACGTTTCCTTATTTTTTATTTTATCTTTTTTTTTTTTAATTTTTTAAAGCTAGTCAAGCGTAATTGTGGGGGGAGCATTTCCTTATTTTGTAAAGCATTTGTGAAAATCAATGAATCTCAAGACATTCGATCTAGGGAGGTGGCATGCTAGACTTGACCTGGGGAAAGAATGTATTTGATGGGGTTTGGGAGTCAGGATTAAAACCAGTGAACCTCAGGATCTGACACCTATACCCTGCCTTAGAACTTGGAAAAGGATAGTGATCACCTTCCCAAGTAAGACTGGTTTCATTTTCATCAGAGGCCTAACTTACCTGTGTCCACATTAGTACTTGGTATTTATATAATCCACTCTAAAGTTATGAGGATTTACCAATGCTGATCTGATGGAACATTTTTAGTCAGGTCTCCCTGAGGTCTCGTCCTCAGCTTGTAGTCACATTCAGTAATTCTTTACACGAGAATTGTCCCAAACACACTCCTGGGTCCCAGTAGCCCACCCTAACTTCCTCGCATAGGAACGTGGTGGGAGAAGTTGTGAGGAAAATCCGTTTGTTACACTAGGAGACCATTAACAAGAGTACGTGAACCTGTTCCACTGTAGCCCTTGCTTCTCTTACTTATGTGTTTAGCTGTTTGATGTCTGTGTTTTTGTAGGACACCAGTAGGCAGAGGAAGAGCTTGGCTTCGTTTGGCATTAATGCAAAAGAAACTCTCGGAATATATGAAAGCTTTGATCAATAAGAAAGAACTTCTCAGGTACGAGCACCTTCTTGAACTTTCTTCTTTCCTTGGTATGTTCTATGTCATATAAAGTTGAACTGTATAAATTTGCCATATTTTGTAGATCAGAAACAGTTAATTCATAACAATTTCACTAATACTTTCTCCCACGCCTCACACACACAGACTCCTAAACGGATGTTTTATGTTATTTGTGTCATCTGTCACTATGGTGTGTATAGAGGTCCTTTCCAGAGCAGGCAAAAACTTACCTGCAGAAAATAGGAAAGGCACCTTACTTAGCATATACCCAGGCTCAATAAGACAAAAAGTTGACCTGTGCATTAAATTCAAATTAGAACAAAAAAAATTTCCAGATGGATCATAGAATAAGCAGGAGAGGGAAAACAATAAAACTTTTAGAAGAAAACATAAGGCAGGCAGAAATTTCTTAAACAGGATGCAAAAAGTATAAAGGAAAAAAATGGGTAAATTGATCCACATTAAAGTGAAGAACTTCTGTTCATCAAAAGGTCCTCAAGATTAAGGGTGAAAGGCAACCCATAGGGTGAAAGGAGATATCTGTAATACATAATACATACATTCAACAAAGGGTGCATATTCAGGGTACATAAAGAACTCTATAGTTCCGGTAAGAAAGATGCAGACAAGCAAATATATAAATGGGTAAAAGACTTAAACAGGTATTTCACAAAAGAGGACATTGAAATAGCCAGTAATCATAAAAAGATAACCAACTTCACCAGCCATCATGTAAGTACAAATTAAAGCAACAGTGTGATGATACTGCTATTTACCCAAAATTGCTAAACTGAAAAGACAGATAATACCAAATGTTACTGAGGATGTGAAGTGACTTTAATGTTGTGTTGATGGGACAGAGTTAATTGGTACAGAAATTTAGGAAAACTGTTTAACATTATCTATTAAAGTTGACCATAAACACACCTCATGACCCAGTAAGTCTAGGTGTTATATCCAATAGAAATGCATAATTATGTTCAACAAAAGACATGAACAAGAACATTCATAGCTATTCCAGTGTTGGTAATAACCCCAAATGTTGTAATAGACCCCAGTGTCTATTCACAGTAGAGGGGATAAGTAAACTGTAATGTATTTATACAATGAAATACCATATAGCAACTATATACAGCGACATGGATTAATCTCTCAAGTATGTTGGGCAAAAAAAATCAGACATAGAAAATACATGTGTATTGTTTCATTTATATAAAGATGAGAAACATATAGAAGTAATCTTTTGTGATAAGAAAGAGGCTACCATTGGCCAAGGGGAGATAGGGTAGTAAATAGCAGAAGGGCAAAAAGTGGCTTCTGAGGTTCTGGTAATACGTTATTTCTTAATTTGGGTACACAGGTGTGTTCTCTTTATTAAAATGCATTATACGTATGATTTGTGTACTTTTGAATATATGCTTTAAGTCATTAAAATTAACCATAATAAATTCGAATATATTAGATTCCCTCTGAGAAATAATCTAAGAGGAAAAACAAGGATGAGAGAATTTAAAGAAATAGCTGGATTTTCTAAGAAGCTAATTTTTACAAGAAATAGCCATCCAGATCCTAATGGAGAATTGATTTATGTTGCTGCAGTTACATATGCCTTTGATTGCTGTTTTCTTGTCCAAGAAAATCTAGCAAATTGGGAGAAAGAGAAATAGGAACTGTCCAGGGAAACTTAGTTATTTCCACAAAGGGAAAGCTCAACTTTCCAGAGCCAAACCTTGAAGTAGTGTAGGGTCTAGTGTTCAAGCTGTAGGTAGCTGCCAGGGGAGTGTCTTTAATCAAAATCATGTAGTTGGCCGGGCATGGTGGCTCACGCCTGTAATCCTAGCACTCTGGGAGGCCGATGTGGGTGGATCGTTTGAGCTCAGAAGTTCGAGACCAGCCTGAGCAAGAACGAGACCCCATCTCTACTAAAAACAAAAATAGAAAAAAATTATATGGACAACTAAAACTATATAGAAAAAATGAGCCGGGCACGGTGGCGTGTGCCTGTAGTCCCAGCTGCTCAGGAGGCTGAGGCAGGAGGATCGCTTGAGCCCAGGAGTTTGAGGTTGCTGTGAGCTAGGCTTGACGCCACGGCACTCACTCTAGCCAGGGCAAAAGAGTGAGACTCTGTCTCAAAAAAAAAAAAATTATGTAGTTCTAAGTGGGGTCTGAAGAATTAGCTCTTGTCCACAGAGCACCAGTGTAGATTCCCTCTGAGAAATAATCTAAGAGGAAAAACAAGGATGTTTTAAATGAATTCAGTCTTGTGAACTGGGCAGAGCAGTTCTTTATATGTGACTTCACTTACCTGGACCCAGCAACTTGACTCCTAGGTATGTCTAACAGAAATGCATGTGTATGTGTTATCAGAAGGCACTAGAGAGAACCCAAATGTCTATGAACAATAAATACAATGGATACATTGCGGTATATACCTACCATAAAATGCTGTCTGGCAGTGAAAACACATGAACTATAGCTACATACAATATATTCGAATTGGACAACTAAAATGTTGTGCTAAGGAAGCCAGACACAAGAGTATATGTGGCTGGGCGCGGTGGGTCACGCCTGTAATCCTAGCACTGCGGGAGGCCGAGGCAGGAGGATCGCTCAAGGTCGGGAGTTCGAGACCAGCTTGAGCAAGAGCGAGACCCCGTCTCTACTAAAAAATAGAAAGAAATTAATCGGACAACTAAAAATATGTAGAAAAAATTAGCCGGACATGGTGGCACATGCCTGTAGTCTCAGCTGCTAGGGAGGCTGAGGCAGGAGGATCGCTTGAGCCCAGGAGTTGGAGGTTGCTGTGAGCTGGGCTGACACCACGGCACTCTAGCCCGGACAACAGAGAGAGACTCTGTCTCAAAAAAAAAAAAAAAAGTATATGTGATTTCATTTATATAAAATTCAGAAATAGTTAAAATTAATCTACAGTGATAGAAATCAGGACAGCGGTTACATTGGGGAAGTGAGGGGTGGTGATTGAGAGAGAGAGAAAAAGCAGATTTCCGGGGTTCTGGTAATGATCTCTTTTCCGATCAGGATAAACAAACCATGCAAATGTTTTAAGGTGCATAAAAAACTGCCAAGTTATTCTATGGTGCATCATAAATACAAATATGTCAGAAAAATCTGAATACTCACTTCAACCGCCATACCATTCTGATCACATTTCTTTTAGCCAGACTGTTATCTGAGGAATCTATTCATGCACCTATTATCTAAAATAAAATATCTATCAAAGCCTTTTTTTTCCTTTTTCACTATCATCATAGATGACCATATTCAACCTTGAAGCAAGCATTTTTTCCTTGTCTCACTCATGATTACATCATTGGATATTGGGGGTTTTATTACAGTAAAGAATTCTGTGGATTTCTCCTGCAGTGAATTCTATGAACCCAATGCTCTCATGATGGAAGAAGAAGGAGCCATAATTGCGGGACTGTTAGTTGGTCTGAATGTCATTGATGCCAACTTCTGTATGAAAGGAGAAGATTTGGACTCTCAGGTATGGGAAGGATACTCAGTTACCGAGTGTGTCGCTCTGAGTTCTTTTATCTCGGAATCGGACTGATTGGATTATACCAACCAGATTGGGGTCGGGGGGAGATTCTATGTCATGAATAGGATTTCCTTTAACTTTGCTATGAATATTAAAAATGTTTGTTTTTCCTTCCAACTTGACTTATTCATGCATTGTGAATATTTTCAAATTCTTGTCTTGGCTGTGATCCCTGTTATACATGTATACCTATGTACATACACATATATGAGTATAAACATATATAAAGAAACTTTGAACCTTATCTTTATTAAGTATTCTGTTGACTCTCCTACTCATGATCTGGTCTTCTAGTCCTGTTGATTTAATCTTGAATCTTTGCCTACTTCCAGCCCCTGTCAATTCTTTTTTTTTTTTTTTTAATCAATTCT
Organism: Avahi laniger; assembly: GCA_963575035.1. Taxonomy (NCBI): domain Eukaryota; kingdom Metazoa; phylum Chordata; class Mammalia; order Primates; family Indriidae; genus Avahi; species Avahi laniger. Next base: position 699 of record CAUYSK010083342.1, on the reverse strand, counting down.
TGATTGTACTAAAAGTAAAACTTTAAATTTTCACCATATATTTCTATTAACTGTCATGATTATAGTACTATTTTGAGTACCTAGAAAGAGACATTGTGTTATGCCTCGCAAAAAGCATTTAATTTTATATTAATCATGAAAATTCTCGCCCATAGGTTGGAGTTATAGATTTTTCAATGTATCTCAAGGATGGGAACAGCAGTAAAGGTAGTGAAGGGTATGTACAAAGAAAATCAGGTTTCTTTTTTCTTCTCTGATATAGTATTTTTTGTCTTTGGTAGTATTTAAAATTTAGATCAATACTGTTTTAACAGACTTGCTGAAAGAATTTCTGATGATACAGCTTTAATAAAGTCTTGCCCAAAATACCTATTTATGCCTACTGCTAAGTCCTAAAAGATTTTTTTTTTTTTTGGTTGGTTGGTTGGTTTGTTTTTGAGACAAGAGTCTCATTGTGTTGCCTGGGCTAGAGTGCCGTGGCGTCAGCCTAGCTCACAGCAACCTCCAACTCCTGGGCTCAAGCGATCCTCCTGCCTCAGCCTCCTGAGTAGCTGGGATTACAGGCATGTGCCACCATGCCCGGCTAATTTTTTCTATATATATATATTTTTAGTTGTTCAGATCATTTCTTTCTATTTTGTAGTAGAGATGGGGGTCTCCCTCTTGCTCAGGCTGGTCTCGAACTCCTGACCTTGAGCG
>CAUYSK010083335.1:0-10091 GCA_963575035.1 Avahi laniger | reverse complement strand
TAGTTGTCCAATTAATTTCTTTCTAATTTTAGTAGAGACAGGGTCTCGCTCTTGCTCAGGCTGGTTTCGAACTCCTGAGCTCAAACAATCCGCCCGCCTCGGCCTCCCAGAGAGCTAGGATTACAGGCGTGAGCCACCGCGCCTGGCCTATGTGTGTTCTTTTATGCCTTGCCTTTTTTTTTTAAACTTAATATATCCTGATGATCACTTTATAGCAACATATAGAGATCTTTCTCATTTTTTAAAAAGTTTAATAGTAATCCCTTGTGTATATGCACTATATACTCAGTCATTTCTCTATGGCACAATATTTGAGACGTTACCAGTCTTTTGCTACTTCAGCATTGCAATGAATAGCCTTGTGCATATATCATTTAATATATTTGTCATTATATCCTTGGGAGATCATAGATTTTAGATTAAGAACATACTGTAAAAGCATTGGTAAGAAAATTAAAAATTACCAATACAATGCATATTTAGATGTGAATAGGATGGAAAGCCGGGTGGAAACTTAGAAATCATAACTGTACCCTACACCTAGTTGATAATTGCCTGAATATTTATTACAACAGTAGGTATTGCATAAAAAGTTGCTTCTCACCATCCTGGTCTAGTGTATTTATTGCCTGCCCATCCACTGACGTATTGCTTCATCTGCATATCTTCTTCTCTTATATTTCTGATCATTTTTCCCCTCTTCTGTCTCTCCTGGATAGGGTGTATTCATTTTCTCTACATATACAGAGCATTTATTTCCCTCCATCTTTGCAAATCATCTAATAAGAGTTAAATCAATTTGCTCCTTGAAGGCCTGCTTTTCACATTCATTAACTCTTACCTATTACAAAACTGCCCTTTTTTTGAGCACAGAAAACAAAGGAAATTTGCATTTCCAATGTCTTTCAGACGTGGAGACTAGACCCGAGAGCAAGGATTCAACTTTGGTGCAAGATTTTTCCAAAGAAGAGTCATGCCAGGTTGCAATAATAGACAGACTGACAAGGAGTAGTGCCTATGACTCCAACTTGGAAACAGCAATTGAATGTGAAAATTGGTTAGAGGATCAGCAAGGAAATCAGGAGAGACATTTGAGAGAAATGTTTGGCCACATGAATTCACTCCCTGCAGAAAGAGATCATGAGCATGATATGTACTGGAAAAACTTCAGTCAGAAGTCGGTCCTTATCACTGATGACAGAGGTCCCAGAGCATCCTATGCCTTTCATACACTTGAAAAAAGATTGAAACAGAAGTCAAACTTAATGAAAAAGCAGAGAACTTATAAAGAGAAAAAACCTCATAAATGTAATGATTGTGGTGAACTCTTCACCTACCATTCAGTGCTTATTCGACACCAGAGAGTCCATACTGGAGAGAAACCCTATACCTGCGATGAATGTGGGAAATCTTTTAGCCACAGAGCTAATTTAACTAAACATCAGAGAACTCATACTAGAATTCTCTTTGAGTGCAGTGAATGCAAGAAAACCTTCACAGAAAGCTCATCCCTTGCAATACATCAGAAAATTCACATTGGAGAGAGACCTTATGAATGCAGTGAATGTGGGAAGGGTTTTAACCGAAGTACGCATCTTGTGCAGCATCAGTTGATTCATACGGGAGTGAAGCCTTATGAATGTAATGAATGTGATAAAGCTTTCATTCATTCATCAGCACTCATTAAACATCAAAGAACTCATACTGGAGAGAAACCCTATAAATGTCAAGAATGTGGAAAAGCCTTTAGCCATTGCTCATCCTTAACTAAGCACCAGAGAGTTCACACTGGAGAAAAGCCATATGAATGTAGTGAATGTGGAAAAACTTTTAGTCAGAGCACACATCTTGTTCAGCATCAGAGAATTCATACTGGAGAGAAACCCTATGAGTGTAACGAATGTGGGAAAACCTTTAGCCGGAGCTCAAACTTTGCTAAGCATCAAAGAATTCACATTGGAAAGAAACCCTACAAATGTGGTGAATGTGGAAAAGCCTTCATTCATTCATCAGCTCTTATTCAACATCAGAGAACTCATACTGGAGAGAAACCCTTTAGATGTAGTGAATGTGGGAAAAGCTTTAAGTGCAGTTCATCCCTCATCAGACATCAAAGAATTCACACTGAAGAGCAACCCTAAAAAATTACTGAATGTGAAGAAATGTAAGTTGGTTTTCTCAGTATATTAAATACCAGAGTGTTTAGGAGGAAAACCCATAATATGCACTTGAGGATCAATTACATACATCTAATTTTATTTACATAATACATAGTTTTGAGCCATAGACTTCCTTATGCCAGTAATGTGATAACTATGAAAACTTGTAATCAGAGATTCCCAAATTTTAATCCCTGACCTCCGAAATACCTATTCATGGATATTCAAGAAATCCCTGAGAGTGGGTATCAGTATAAACATTGTAAAATCCAATTCTCCCCTCTCTTGGTCATGTCAGAGCTTTGTTGTAGCCTCTCACCTTGTAAGGAAATTCTTATTTGGTAGGTTAGTCTTAGGGCTTATATCATTATCAGGAAGACACAGCATTGTTGTTTGTTACTCTTTGAATCCCAAGTAGAGATCTAGATATTCAGAGGGTGCTATTTCTCCAGGGAATGTCCTTTGTTTTATGTTAGCCATAAAAACCGAAAAGGTTTTTGAAAGCTGCTTAGGATTCCCTTCCTCCCTCTGAAAGCTGCCGTCTAATGTGATGAACATAACTAATTATATTCACAGCAGATCCTAAGTTATACTCACAGGGATGAGGTTGGTCATAGGTGTATGTAATTGTTACACTTCTGCTGTCAAAATCTTCCATCATTTTCCATTTCCCTGGGAGTTTCCCTGAAGTAAAGAATGGGTCAGAATCTGATTGTATTTGTTGATCAAGTCCCCTTTTTTTTTTCTTGACATTAAATGGATCCTTAGTTTTCCACAATCAAAGCATCAGGGAGACTTCATTTCCCTACATTATTCAGCTTTCTGTAAGTTATTCTGCGTTGCTTTGAGAAAAAGCCCCAGGGATGTTGAGGGTTGAAAAGTTGATGGGTTCAGTGTGTTATTATATTTAGGGTACCAGTCAAAGAGAAAAACTGAAGCAACGAGTGACATGCCAGAGCATACTTTCCTGTCAGGTATAGAGAATGGCTCACAGGACAATCCTTAAGTGACTCACTTGAGGATGAGGAGCTTCCCTTCATGGAAGAGTTGCCATTTCTCTGGCCTTCATATTGCCCACATTTTCTTGTTGTTGATATTGTTCTCTATATGTTGGTTGGTATTTATTCCAGAGCCCTAAAGGAGGTAGACAAGGCATGAAACCACAATGATGTATTAGCATAAGTTACATGGGTGACCACAGACCAGTGTGGGATTGGAAACACAAAAGCGAAAGTTCAAATAAATATTTAGTAAAACACTGTACAAATGTCAATTTTTTATTGTTACTCTATTGCATATTACATGTTGTATGGAAAGAAAACTATAGAAAATGGTAGCAAAGACATCATTAATCACAGAATTAATCACAGATTTCTTCTTATCTCCTGAATTCTATCCTTCATGACCAGCCCATACTCCTGCCCTTTCCACATTGTCCCTGTTACTTCTTATAATTTCCTCTAAGTAGACTTTAGTTTTATGATTGAGGAAAACTAGAGGGATAGAGTTTAAAGAAGTGGTAGTGGAGAGCACAGTCATGAAAGGTGAGTGCAGTGTAAATCCAGCAATGGTGGAAATCATAGGAAATGAGTGAAAGGACTCCTCATGAAGAGATTTTAGAAGGTATAAAAAAAACTCATTGAAGGGGTCACAGTGGGTGGGAAGACTTAGGGTATAAGAGGTCAGGGTAGGGGAATGACTCACTGAACAAAATGTAGGGAAAGGAGCTCAACTTTTCCATCACCTTAATATTCTGTATTAATAGTTTAGAGTGGGAATTGACAAACCATGGCTTGGACTCATGGACCAGCTCTCGCCTAACACCTATTTCTGTAAATAAGAGTTTTTGGAGCTTAGCCACTCTCATTCATTTACATGTTGTCTTTGGCTGCTTTTGTGTGCAATGGTGGAGTTGAGTAGCAGCAGCAGAGATTGTATCTTTGGGCTATAACAAAATACCATGAAATGGGTAGCTTCTAAATGACAGAAATTTATTTCTCACAGTTTTGGGAGCTGGGAAATCTGAGATCAAGCTGCCCGCAGCTTCGGGATCTGGTGAGGGCCTGCTTCTTGGTTATTAGGAGGCACCTTCTCACTATATCATCACATGGTAGAAGGGGAGAACTGTGGTCTCTACAGCCCCTTACTAGGGCACTGGTCCCATTTATGAGGGCTCCACCCTCATGACCTAATCCCTCCCAAAGACCCCACCTCCTAATGCCATCACGCAGTTGGTTAGGCTTCAACATACAACTTGCAGGGGAGAGGGACATTCAGTCATCCATAGAAGATTGTATGTCCCAAAAAGCCTGAAACAGGGACTATTTGGCTCTTTGCAGAAAATGTTTTCTGGCCCCTGTGCTAGAGCATCCCTGTCAAAAGGTGGGGTAGAGGGATTAAACAGAGAAATGAGGTGGAATAGGACAGTTGGAGTGGTGGCGAATTTACCCTTCACTGGAGACTAAAGGCACTGTAGGTACCCTCATAGGCCAGATTGGGAAACAGAGCAAGGCAGATAAACACCCCCAGTGGTACTACTCTGTAACTCAATAGTGCTGTCATTCTATTGTTATGGTTACAGGAGAGTGTGTGTGTGTGTGTGAGAGAGAGAGAGAATTGGGGTCAGGAAATAAAAGATGGGAAATGATGTATCAAAATACTCCTCACTCTAGGATGTTACTATATATCGTTGAAAGAACTGAAGTTATTGAGTTTTTAAGTATGCCAAATGCCTGAATGAAACGAAATTCATTTGGGGGCCAAAATTTCAGCAGATAAGACCAAATTCAGCTTTTCAAAGTTCAGTTGGAATCCTGCCACCCTCATTTAGCAGTGATGGGACCTTGAAAAGCTACTTACTCTTTCTGAAGCTCAGTTTCTTTATCTGTATTTGATTTCAGTAATGGGAATAAATCCCTTTCTCATAAGGTTGTCATGAGGATTAGGAGGACAGCACATATGAAAGGCCTGGCACATGATAAATCACTGTATGGAAAGCTCCCCTCCTCCTTCCCACTTTATGTGTGTGTGTGTCGTGTCGTGTTTCGTGTGTGGCTAAGCATCAGTATGTGAATGTGTATATGTATCATACATATATATATATATATTTTTTTTTTAATAAAGTGGTTAAGCATTGGTCAGTAGAAGTTACTTAAGAGTGAGTATCTTCCACACCTTTTGTTTACCGATGAACTGTGACCATGCTCCTCTCTGGCTTATAGAGGAAAGGGCTTGGCTTCTTTCTGCTCTTGCTTCCATCTGGTGCTATTCCCTACACAGCCTCCTTGAGGCCTCCTTGCATGTGTTTTTCTCCTTCTGAGTATCACTTAACCAGCAACTATCTGATGATTCCAGAGACTCAAGTTTGCAATCTGATTGCAGTTTAAATAGTGTTAATGGATCTGCTCTAAGTTAGTTTTACTGGGAACTCCGGCCCTTTGCATTTCAGTATTTGTCCTTTTTATGCCTGATGTTCAACCTGATTACATGTTTGTACTCCACATGAATCTTGGAAGTTTTAATGTTATGCATTTCAAATGTTTTTGGTTATCTATAAACTAAATTTGTCTGCTCTTATTGGCTTGCTGTCAATAAAGCTGTTGTTTATATATGTTTTGTCAGAGACTTTTGTAAATTGCTTTTAAATTCTCCCTATTTAATCATATTTTAAGATGTAATGAAGGACCAACCATAAAATATTTCCATATCATTCAGGAAATCAGTCACATTTCTAGTTCATCTGGCTTCACTTCTGGAGAAATGTGGTGGGAAATATCCTCAGCAGCCCATGCATCTGTGAGAAAGTTAAGTAGAGGAAAGTGGTTTCTACCAAATAGTGCTGAGTCCTCAGGCCAACTACAGCCACCACTCACTTAGCAGAGTAATGGGGGGACTAGGAAGGGAAGAACTGCATATAAAAAGCACAGTTATATCTAGGCAAAATATGGTAAAAAAAAAAAAAGGGGGGGGAGAAGAAAGAAGAAGAAAAAAAAAACTTGATTTAGTGTTAACTTTGAATTACATCTGGTTTTGGGAAAGACAATGTAATATCACCCAAAAGTATAAAAATGATAGTATAAGAATACCAAACATCATTCAAACTAATTTGTAATTAACTATTTCAATTATCTTTTAAAAGTCTCTTATTGTTTTTATTTTCTTAGATATGTTCTCACTTTCTTTTGGTCACATTAGAACAGGACTCAAGTTGGAAGCTGTGTTTTTGCTTTCTCCCTTCCCTTCCTGGGCCTCAGCTGGACAGCCTTGGGATCCAGAGCCACATGAGTTGTCCCTCACCATAAGTTTCATTGACAAGGAGGACTGTATTGCCCTGTGGTAATCTGTGGATTACTGGGTGGTTCCAATTAATGCCCTCAAAAACTTAGATGTGTTCAGTGAATTGTTCTTTACATTTTTCATGATGTAACTTCTGTTCATCCATAAATCAGATAATCTACCTGGCTTGAGTACATAAAATGTACATACCTCACCTCCTTCCTACTCCCACCAATTCAGCCCTAAACATGTTATCGTCATGTCAGAAAATTCACATATCTGGGGAATCAGGTGAAACTGGAGATTCAGGTCTTGTGAGATCAAGGACTGTTTACCTCCCTCTCTGCGCTGGTTTCCTTTGTTGGCTCTATTTTCCTCATCCCCTCCTGTGGTGACAAGTATGCCTACTGGCAATTGCAAGTTGTTATGGTTCTTTGCATTCACAATCCCAAGGAGAATGCCTCTTCCCAAATAGCTCCAGCAAAATCCCCAAGGCTATTTCTCAGCTTTGCTTGAGTCATGCTAATTACTGAACCATTTGCTCTGGAAATTGGGTCCTCTCATTGACAGGCTTCAGTCTGCATAGGTAGAGTCCATCCCACTGACACAATTTGTACTGCAAATGGGGAAACGGGCCTTCCCTAAAAGAAATCCAAAAATGCCGTGCAGGTAAAACAAACACTGCAATTGGGAAGCAAACTTCAGCATGAGTAGGTCTATCTCCTCCTCCCCATGAATTCCCCAAAAAAGAGCTGTTTTTCAAAGATGAGACAGTGGCACACTGACAGGAAGACCAAAACCTAAGAAAACATTTACAACATCATAGGGTTTGTGTGGGAATTTCATGAAGTTACAGATGTGAAAATGCTCTGTTGCATGTTCCAGAGTTTTATGTTGGTAATGATGTCTATTCTTTGATGCAAGACTCTGATATATATACAAAAAGCATATACCTCTCACCAGAGTACCAATTCTTAATGCTAACTTGTACTACCTGTCCATTCTTGGTTGGCAGAGAGTCTTTTGTTCATCAATAGTTAGTTAGGGACCCAAGATATAGAGCAGCCACAACCCTAAGTGTTACTTTTTCCATACCAAACATATAATAATGTTATGTGTGGTTGACTCATGTTCCAATCTTATGACCTATGCATCTCATGTTGTAGTGACTTACACCTGCTGAGTTACCCAGGACTCTTTAATTTGTGAAAACCTATTTCAGGCTATCTTGAACAAAAGGGCTGCCATGAGAGTCAAAGGGTGAGGTCTGGTTTTAGATATGATTGGATTCAGGTATTCAGAAGATGTAATCAGATCATTCTCTTGCTATCTCACTCCTTTCCCGGGGATTGGTTTTATTCTCAGGCAGAGATGCTCATTGGCAGCTTTTTTGTTGTTGTTGTTGCTTTGAAATTTAGAAACAAATTTTATTTAAGATCTGAAATACAATTCCTAAAATATCAACTTTTCGAGAAAACCGTGACCACACAATAATGCATTGCCTCTATCATGTTAGAACGTATATTAGACTCAAATACAAAAATCATGAAACAAATCACCGTCCTTCAACAGTTTGAGCGAAGATAGAATGTCTAAGGAACAACAGAGATGGACTTGCAGAGGATGGGCTGTTTTACTTCAAGCACCATAAAAAAAAAAGAGCACAAATGCATGGGTTTTCGGGTATATACATTAAGTTGAACCTTTGGCGCTAGGAATCAGGGCATTTTGTCATATACCATTAACACATATTAGAAAATTGTGTAGTGTCAAAGGGATAGAACCACCAGCATTCAAGCAATGTTGTCAACTAGGTAATTAAATGTTCTACTGAATGTTTCATCTTTGTCTAATTACAGCATACACTGGTAGCAACTTTGAAATGAGAAAAGGAGCATCACTCTTTTTATTTTCTGTTTAAAACAGAACAGAAAACAAACTGAAACATAAGTCCTGTTATACATTAACAGTTTTAAAGAACATCAATTATACAAGAAAAGGACTAAGAACAAAAAGTGTTTACAGACACCAGACAGGTAACAGTGCGTGGTCAGTAGACCCTCACAGGGCTTTGTGGTGGTACTCAGCAGAAGCCACTTTGTAATCACTGGCAGTAAAGAGAGATGCAGAATTCTTTGCCAGATATTTTAGAAAATCATGCAAATAGCCCAACAATAATGCAAGGCTCTTCTCATCAAGGGGCGTATAGGCCAACATTGCTCCGATGCTTATGAATAATCTCAGTAGGTGTGGAACTCCATAAACCTGGGACATCAGCACACCAGGGTGAGGCAAGAGAATTTCGGCATACTGGGGCCTCTCAAACTTGTAGAGCAGCTGGATGCCTAACATCACATTGAAATATTCTTTTATTTCTACATCGGCAGCTTTGACTTGTTATTCTGACAGCTGTTGTTTCCAGAGAAAAGAGAGTATTTCATTGTTCATAGTGCCCCTAAAAGTTGCAAGGAGGATTCTGATTGAATGGCCTGGAGCACATACCCATCCTTGAATCAATCACTATGGCCAAGGGAATTGGGTACTCTTGACATGGACAAGGCAGGGTAGAATTTAGCCACATCCAAACCATGTAGAATGGGTTTCCCACGAGGATTCTGTCACCAGAAGGGAAAGTGTGCTAAGCCAAAAAAAATTATCCCAGGATCAATGCCTACCCAGTTATGGCACAGAGACTTCCTAGCAGTACAGAAAGAGGACAGTCTGTCTTCTATAGACCTGGAAGGCAGTAGATTGAGAAAATAAGTTGTGTGGACATGATTACTCTACTTGTTCCTCCCTCTTCAGGAGTTGTAGTTTCCCTCAGATTTATGACAACACAAAAGAGTTGAAGAACGTGGTTTTTTATTTCCAGGGATCTTATTTCAGAGGACTTCATGTGCACATGAACATAAACATTAAAACAAAGGTCTTTCATGGCCTCCACAAAAAATAACTGATCTGAGTGGATTCTAGCCCCTCTGTTAATTCCATCTCCTTTTACATTTAGAGCCATATATCTGTTGCGACTCTGTTTGAGTCCTGTTCTGTCATCTGTGATAGACATGATCGAAAGTTGGAGATGGAAATCTTCTGAGGTTTACTTGATAATGGGGAGTTTGGTTACATCTACTCCTAGATATCCTAAAGTAGTAGGAGTCCTAAGAAGAGATAAACATGTGGGAGAGAGGAGATAGTTAGTGCGTGATATGTCTTCCTGCACCTCGCATTGAGATCAGAGAAAGATCTCCCAGATTTTCCCCATCACTGAACCAAATTATAAAGTTAGCAAACCACTGCAGGGTCATTGTCTGTCTTGACCTTCTCACTAGGATGCCAATTCTTTTTTTTTTTTTTTTTTTTTTGAGACAGAGTCTCACTCTGTTGCCCGGGCTAGAGTGCCGTGGCGTCATCCTAGCTCACAGCAACTTCAGACTCCTGGGCTCAAGCAATCCTTCTGCCTCAGCCTCCCGGGTAGCTGGGACTACAGGGATGCACCACCATGCCCGGCTAATTTTTTCTATGTATTTTTAGTTGTCCGATTAATTTCTTTCTATTTTTAGTAGAGACGGGGTCTCGCTCTTGCTCAGGCTGGTTTCGAACTCCTGAGCTCAAACAATAGGATGCCAATTCTTACGCTTGTTTGTGTGATCTGTTCAT
>CAUYSK010083334.1:12500-20883 GCA_963575035.1 Avahi laniger | reverse complement strand
CTCGTGGAAAGGGCTGGAACACATTCTACTAAGCGAGGTATCCCAAGAATGGAAAAATAAGCACCACATGTACTCACCATCAAATTGGTATTAATGGATCAACACATAAGTGCATATATAAGAATTACATCTATTAGATATAGATGGAGGGGGATGCAGGGGGAGGGGGGAGGAGGAAGGAGGGGACGGGTATATGTGTACACAAAGAGTGCCATGCGCACCACGCAATAGGATGGACATATTTGAAACCTGGACTGAGGGGGCGAGAGGGGGCAAGGGCAACACACGTAACCTAAACATCTGTTCCCCCATATTATGCTGAAATAAAACAAAAAAAAAGAATGTCAGCTCCCCATTAGAAGAAAGAAGTGACCAGCGATTTATCTGGATTCTTCTAGTATGATGGGAAGGAATGTCCATTTGATTCCTAGGGAATAATTAAAGAGAGGAGGGGTGCCATCTGATGAACTCTACTTTTAGAAATAAAAGTTGATAGCAAAAGTCTAATATGGGACTTCCAGATAGCAAGAAGGCAAAAAAGTTGAAATCTTTAGATGAGGAACAACTATGAAAAAAGTAATATTTCTTAAAGTTTCCAGTGATCTCATGGCCTATTTTATTTGTGATTTCCCATCTACTTTCACAAAGTGATTGACTTTAAGGCAAAAAAGATCTATCCTTTGAGTCATAAAATAGATTAATAGTTGGAGAACCTGCATCTAATTTAATGCAGGTTGGGGAAAGACATCCCCAAAGGATATTTGAGGGTTTTTTTGTTACAACTGAAAAGAAGAAAGGAAGGAAAAACAGACTAACAATAGTCTCCAGGACCAAAAGCAAAAAGAAGACTTGGCCTTAGAGCTGAGCAGTGCAGTCTGTGAATTTCTTGGGAACCCGTGAAGAAAGCAAACATTCCACCATACTTCTGTTGAGGAAATTTAGACTCACGGAAGTTTTGTGATCTACCCAAGGCCACACGCCTAACATACAGCAGACTTAGAATTCAAACATAGTTGTGACTCACTTCAAAGCCCATATTCATATTCTGTCATCACAATGACCAATGGATGAGAATTTTAAGCTAATAATAAGAAAATGGAACCATTAAGAAATAGAAAGCAATAGGAATATATAGCAAAAAAACTTACTTAACATACATTAGTGCAAGCAGTTTAATTGAAAAAGAAAAGAATAATATTACAGAATATAATATTACAGCATAAGTAGTTAGTAGTCTAATGAAGTAATTTGCATAAGACTGAAATTTTGATGAAACATCTTAATTTAATATGGGAGAAAATTATATGCATGAAATAAATGGCAAGTACTTTTGTGTAATAGGTTAAGGAGCACTAAATTCTGTTGTCACTAAGTGGGACCTGTGTTATAGCCCATTTTTATTACATCTGATCTTCACTGGACACATTCACTACAGTTTGGGGAATATGAGAGAACACCGCACTAGGGTTCTGATCCATAGCTTGTTGTAAGATCTATAATAAATCACTTAGAAGAATGTCTGGACCTGAGTTTTCTAATTTATAAAAATGAGGCAGTTGGCTTTTATCAGCGGCTATCATATGTTGTTTTGTTACAAAACTCCTTTTTTCAAAAAAATTCTTCAGTTGATTTCAAATAGGTAATGCTGATAAAATTGGAGCAGAATAAATATCAAAAAATAGAGACTCTTTTTTTCCCTTGACTTCTTAGATTTATGTTTTAGAGTAGACATAGCCTTAAAATGTGGAAAAATGATACTAAAATCAGTTATATTGCAGCATTTCTCATACTGCATTCCAAAAGTCCTAGTTCTTGGAAGCAATGTTTTAAAAATAATTCTCTGGCTGATAATATTGTTGAATAATGAACACTGCATCATCTCCCCTTTTGAGAGTTACAGTACATGTACCATGATAAGGAGTCAATAAAATTTTGTTTAATAGAAACCGGTTTAATTTTATTTGCATGTATCATAAGTAACCTTGAGTCACTTTTTTACACCTGAAATGAATACTCCAAGTAGCATGTTTTTAAATATTAATTACAAGCTCACGAACACTAAGGACCCTACTTTAAACCTTTCAGCATTCTTTCATATTCTGAAATGATACCTACTATATAATAGTCACTTAATGAATATTATTTCCATGAATTTAAAGTTTAATTTCATAAATACAGAGTTAACTGAGAAAAAAATTATGGCATATTTAAACTGCCTTTTAAAGAGGAGGGAAGGTGAAGATACAAAGCATATTCAAAGCTGTTAAAAAAAAAAACCACAAATTTGTGATAATGTAGATACACAGCCCAAATAGGAAAAATACCTAGAAAATTCCTTGATCTTCCCTTTACTTCTTGTTTTCAAGCTACGTAAGTCTTCCTCTTACTGATCCATCTTCTCTCCACTTCTCAGCTTGTCCATTAGTCAAGGACTGAAGAGAAAAAAGATGAAGAAAGAGGAAATGTTAGAATCTTAGCAGCTGCTCCACCTCTACCCAGCTCATCTCCCAGTCCTGGTCTCACACACTGGCACCGTCCTCACCAGCCCCCAGCCCTTACCCTGGCTTCCCTAAAAAGAGTTTCTCTTCACCTGAGACCTAGTGCATTTGGTACAACTCCTGTATTAAGATAAACGGTATGGCCTGTGCCTAGTTTTCTACTGAAATGTGGATTTATGTTCTTTAAGCCCTTTTTGCTCTGAGATTACTGTTACCATCCATAGGTACCTCTAAAATAACTAGGTGAAAAGAATGAGTGATGTCACATAGGAAAGACTGCTATTGCCTCCTTTTTACAAATGGCAAATAAACAAGTAGATAGATAGATGATAAATAGAATTTTTATTTGTTCTAGGAATGGAGAATAAAGAAAAAAACATTATTTTTTTCTATGGTGGACAAATACTTATAAGCCCCAGACAGTGGCTATAAAAGGAATAAGTGGGCAAACTAAAAGAAGAAAGAAAGGAGAGAAGGAGGGAAGAAAGGAAAGATAGAAGGAAGGAAGGGAGGTAAAAGAAATCAAGAGCAGAATCTAACACCAAAAAGTGAAATTTTTATCCCCAATTCCTCATCTACTGAAATCCCTAAACTGACCCTGCTACCCATATCCACTCATTTAGGAAAGTTCCATTCCTCTTGCCAAAAGATAGGAGGATGGAGATGGGGATTGTTATTCCATCACGGTAAAAGAAGATGCACTGCGGCCATCACAGATTGGAAATGCATTATTGATTTTTCATAGAAATTTTTAGTATGTAAAATTTTGTAGTGTTATTCACACAGCACTCTACTTTTGTGATTAGTGAGCTGGCCTTGGGATGGGAATTCCAGCTGTAACATGATGCCTATTCTTTGCAGTCAAATGCTTTACCACTGAGTTATACCCCCATGCCTATTCTTTTGGAACACAGCCCGGTTGTAAAATGGTGATTGTCTGCATTTATTTTAAGGAAAGAGAAGTACCGTACTGAGATTTCTCTAATCCAGAATAGTTTAAATATAGCAAGTGTTCCACAGGACAGCAATCAAGATGATAAATGAGTTAGAGTATTTTATTTATGTGAAAATATAAATGAAGCATAAATTATACAAGAGAAACTTGCTGAGAATAAACCAATTTTGAAAAATTCTGTGATGGTCTCTGTAATGTCAAAGGCGTAAATATCAAAGCAAAGAAATAATTTAGTAGGCTTCAAGGACTAGTAGTATAGATCATGAGAATATTTACAGAGTGAAACAGGAGCTGCCTCCTATATTGAAAAAGCAACAAAACTACACTGACTTGAATGTGGCCTAGAATCAAAAGCAGTGAAGACTTAGGAATAGACTCTAACACTATATAATACTCACATTAAAGGAGGTCAAACCACCAAACTAAGAATCAATAACAATTCCCTATATTTTTTAGATATGTCTTTTGACTCATCAGGGTCATATTCTTTCATGAATAATGGACTCAACCAATTTGTTGCCAATTCTTCCTACAATGGAAAAAGTCTGTTGGAACATTAACATTTGGTGACAAGTAGCTTGTGCTTTTCTTTAGGCAAATGCATTATGAGCAGTTTAAGAGCCATAATTAGCTTATTTCCAATGACAAATGAATAGCAGCCCTCCATATCCTTAAATCCTGTCCAGTAGAAACATAATGGGAGTCATATATATGATTTTAAATTTCTTAGTAGCTACATTTGAACAGGTAAAATTATCAGGTGAAATCCATTTTAATGATACATTTTATTTAACTCAATATATTCAAACTATTAAAATTTCAATTTATGGCACTAGCCACATTTCAAATCCTTAATAGGCACATATGGTCAGTACACTGTATTGCACAGCATAGGAACTAAGAAAAGAGTAGAGGCATAATGCAAAAAAAGAATAGTTTGTGCATAGGTCAGTGATGGGCATTCTTTTTAATTGGAGGTTCTGAATATAAAGATTGAATTGTGCTCTCTGCAAGTGACTTCACTGAGAAGGGGAAAGAGAACTATGGACACTGTGTGTGAGATTAGGTGAGAATATCATCAAAATAAGATTTCTCAGAGATACGCAAATTAAAACCACAATTAGATATTATCTTTACCTATCTCTGAATTTGCCTCGGTACATAGCAGAGTGCCTTATACATCATGTAATGATGATATTCAGTGGAATATCAAAATGATTTTAATTGAATGGGATAGAATAGAAATTACTGCATTGCTAAAAATACTAACTCATAAACCAGTAATATTTCCTTTTTTCTTTTTTTCAGCATATTTCCATTAAAAATTCATAACAAAACCATATAAAGACATTGTGAGAAAGGAAAACTACAGATCAATATCTCTCATGAACATAAATGCAAAAATTCTCAAAAAAATATTAGGAAATTAAATCCAACAATATATAAAAAGAATTCCTATGACTAAATGGGATTATTGCAGGTATATAAGGGTGGCATAACATGTGATAATCAATTAATGTAATCAATCATATGAACAAGCTACAGAAGAAAATTTATATGATCATATCAATTGATTTAAAAGAAAGTATTGCTACATCTTAGCATCCAACATTAATTCATGATAAAAACTCTCATCAAAACAGAAATGTAGGAGTATTTCCACAAATTGATAAAAATGTCTATAAAGAACTTACAGCTAACATTATACTTAATGATGAGAAGCTAGATGCTTTCCCACTAGGAACAACTTCTATTCAATATCATGCTAGAGGTCATAGATAATATAATAAGACAAGAAATGGAAATAAAATGTACATAGACTGTGAAACAAGAAATAAAATAATCTTTGTTTATAAATGACATGATTGTTTATGTAGAAAATCCCAAAGAATTGAATAAAACCCTGTGAGCAAGTAAGAGATTATAGCAAAGGTACAAGATACAAGGATAACATACAAAGTCATTTGCTTTGCTATAAATCAACAATAAACAACAGGGATTTGAAATTAAAAACACAATAACTAAGCTTCATTTTGAACCAAAAAAAAAAAAGCCCAAATAGTCAAAGCAATCTTAAGCGAAAAGAAAAAATCCAGAGGTATCACATTACCTGACTTCAAATTCTACAGGGGTATTATAACAAAAACAACATAGTATTGGTATAAAGGTAGAGACATAGACAAATAGAATAGAATAGAGAACCCAGAAATAAAACCATATAGCTATGGCCAACTGATTTTTGACCAAGTTTTCAGCAAACAGACAAAAACATACACTGGGGAAAGGATGCCCTATTCAATAAATGGTGCTGGGAGAATTTGATGGCCACATGCAAAAGAATGAAACAAGACCCCTATCTCTCGCTATAAACAAAAATTAATTCATGGATTAAAGACTTAAATGTAAGGCATAAAACCATAAAAATTCTAGAAGAAAATGTAGAAAAAACTCTTCCAGACATAGGCCTAGGCAAAGAATTTATAACTAAGACCCCAAAGGCAAATACAGAAACAACAAAAATAAATAAATGAGACTTAATTAAATTAAAAGCTTCTGCATGGCAAAGGAAATAATCAACAGAGTAAACAAGCAACCTGTAGAATGGGAGAAAATATTAGCAAACTACACATCTGACAAAGGACTAATATCTGGAATCCACAAAGAATCCAAACAAATCAACAAGAAAAGAAAACAACCCCATGAAAAAGTGAACAAAAAAAATGAACATAATTTTTTCAAAAGATAGGCAAATGGCCAGAAAACATAAGAAAAAATGTTCACCATTACTAATCATCAGACAAATGCAAATTACAACCACAATGAGACACCATCTTACCCCTGTCAGAACGGCCATTATTAAAAAGTCAAAAACAATGATGCTGGTGTGGATGCAAAGAAAAAGGAGGTTTATGCACTCCTATGGAAAGCAGTATGAAGATTCCTCGAAGAACTAAAAGTAGACCTACCATTCAGTCCGAAAATACACTACTAGGTATCTACCCAATAGAAAAAAAATCATTTTATCAAAAAGACACCTACACCCAAATGTTTATCACAGCACAATTTACAATTGCAAAGATATGGAATCAAATTAAATGTCCATTGATTGATGAGTGGATAAAGAAAAGGTAACACACACACACACACACACACACACACACACCCTATGGAGTACCACTCAGCCATGAAAAGGAGTGAAATAATGTCTTTCACAGAAACTTGGATGGAACTGGAAACCACTCTCCTAAGTGAAGTATCTCAGCAATGGAAAAACAAACATCACATGTTTTCACCAATATGTGAGAACTAAATGAGGGGTATACATGGGTACAAAGAGATGTAAAGGACATTGGTAACTAAGAAGAATGAGGATGGCAGGGAGGTAAGGGATAAAAACTTACCGATTGGGTACAATGAACACTGTCCTGGTAACAAGCACACTGAAAGCCTGACTTCAGCATTATACATTGTATCCATGTAACAAAAACATTAATACCTTCTTAAAATTTGGGGGGGAAAACCCCACAATATCATTTATGTTAGCATCAAAAAAGTATTACTAAGGCATAAATCTAATAAAATATGTACAGGATCTATATAAGAAAAACTACCAACTCTGATAAAAACATCAAGAAATATCTAAATAAATGGAGAGATATTCCATGTTCGTGGATAGGAAGACTCAATATTGTTAAATGTTAATCCTGCCCAACTTGCTCTACAGATTAAGGCAACCCCAAACAAAATCCCAGCAAGTTATTGTGTAAATATTAACAAAATAATTCCAAAGTTTATATGGAAAGGTGAAAGACCTAGAATAGCAAAGACTGTTTGAAGAAGAACAAATTAGAGAACTGACGCTATCTGACTGCAAGACTAAATATAAAGCTACTGTAATCAAGACACATGGTATTAACAATAGACACATAGACCATTGGAAGAAAACAGAGAACTCAAAAAATAGACCCACACAAATATAGCCAACTGATCTTTGACAAAGGAGCAAAGGCAATTACATGAAAAATATAATAGCATTTTCAACAAATCATGCTGGAACAATTGGGTATCTATATGCAAAAAAAAAAAGACTCTAGATACACAATTTAATGTCTATCACAAAAATTAACTTAAAATGGATCATGGCCTAAAAATAAAATGAAAAATTATAAAATTATAAAACATAACATAGGAAAAAAACCTAGGTTACTTTTGTTTAATAGTAATTTTTTATATACAATATCAAAAGCATAATAATAGAAAAAAATTAATAAGTTGACTTTGTTAAAATTTAAAACTCCTGCTCTTTTAAAAGACATTGTTAATAGAATGAAAATACAAGCCACATACTATGAGAAAATAGTTGCAAAACACACATCCGATAAAGGAGGTATATCTAAAATATACAGAGAAACTTAAAATTCAACCAGAGAAAAATAAATAATTCAATTAAAAAAAGTCAAATGACCTGAAAACACATCTCATCAAAGAAAACATACAGATAGTGAATAAACATATGAAAAGATTCTCAACACCATTTTTCATTAGATAATTCCAAATTAAAACAGGATACCACTATACATTTATTAGAATGATTAAAATCCAAAATGCTGACAGTAACAAATGCTGGCAATAAGCTCAGCAATAGGAGCTTTCATTCATTGCTGGTGGAAATGCAAGATGGTACAGCCACTTTGGAAGACAGTTTGTCACACTCTTACAAAGCTAAACATAGCCTTACCATATGATCAGGCTCCTCATTATTTACCCCATTGAGTTGAAAACTTACATACACAAAAATACCTGCACTCAAATGTTTATAGAAGTTTTATTTATAACAACCCAAAGTGGAAGCAACCATGATGTTCTTCAACAAATGAATGGGTAAACAAACTAGTATATTTAAACAATGGAACATTGCTCAGTGATAAAA
>CAUYSK010083334.1:0-7500 GCA_963575035.1 Avahi laniger | reverse complement strand
AATTATTTAATAACCTCTTATCTCTAAATAAATGATAAGAGATGTAATCCATTTATTTATTTTTAGTCTTCAGATCTTATATAGCCAGTTAATACATAGGAAGGAATTAGAGCAAACTCATTTCTGCCTCAGGAACTAGAGTGGAGCTCTTCTCCCAGTGTTGAATATTTATTTGAATTTCCATGCATAGTCAACTGCCAATTACATTAAAATAACATAGACACCTTTAAAATCCAAAGACCCATTCACAGAGCAAGTTGAACTACAAAATTTGTGGAAATGGTGATTTCATAGATGTTTATAGTAACTTGCTCCCTTGGCTAATGTGCCCACTGAACTAAACAAAACAGATGAAAAATTTTATGGGGAAAAAATCATATTAGGTAGCCGTGGGTGGAAACAACATCTGATTTCTTAGCTGGCTTCTCCTAAATAAAGAACATTAGGTATCATGAAGTAAAATCTATAATTAGATTTATGTTCCCTAAGACTAACAATTCCAAATTTTAGAAAACAGTCCTACCTGTTTATTTCAATTTATAAAGAATGAGAATCTGGTTAAGTGTTTTCTGTTTAAAATTTTAACTCTTAAATTCAATTAGGTTTTTTTCTTTGAATTTTTTTAAGGCCTGAGCATTTTTCCACAGTTGTTTGACTTACTATTCTCTGAGAGTGGATTTTTTTGTTGTGTTTATTCATTTGTTTGATTTTGTTTTTGCTCAGTACAAATATACTCCATCCAATTTCCTTTCCGTATTTCCATTTGCTTTGTAAAATTAACTTAAAGCATGTGTACAAACCTGAAAGGAACTCAGAGTAGAAATACATAACTTTTTTAGTGAGAAACAACTTAGTTTTTTATAAAATATTATATCTTTTTAAATTGATGGACAAGTTTTAGAAACCACTTATTCTTGGTTTATGGATATACTATCTAATTTTCTAAAATAGATTTATCCAATTACACTCTGTTTATATTAGTTGTGACATTTCCTGTCATTTCATAACATAATTTTTTTTTAATTTCAGCACATAAGAGTTCCCCTCCCTTAAGTATATTTATTTAAATTCAGATACTGTGAAAACAGGTATTAGGATTTTGCTACAGACAGAAAAACCCTTGAGTCATACTCTCACTTTCCTTAAAGTTCCAGGTGGTGGTGGCTGGATGCTCCTCATTTAAGCATGCATGTTCAAAATTGTGACTTTTCTTCAAAGCAGAATGAAAACGTTTTAACATTATTTAAAAGGTGTCTTTTCTGAACAACCTTAAGGAACTGAATGCCTTGGGGAAATTTTATTATTGATCATTTTAATATTGTTTATATCCTAGCTCATGTTTCACATTTTCATATAATCTTCTTTTCAGGCCTGAAGTTAAAATTCTCACAGCTGCTTATCTCTGAGTGGGCAGTAATTTTCTTTCTTTTCATCTTTTTCAGGAACAGTGTAATCACTTTATGTAGGTTGTTTAAAATAATCAGAGGGACGGGAGTTTACTGTTGCAGACTCTCTAGTCCCATAGCGAGCTCTGCATATTTTATTAAATGTAGCAAGAGAAAAATTAAAAGCTCTTATGGGAGGGGGGATGTTGATCAAAGAATATAAAATTTCAGTGACACAGGAGAAATAAGTTCAAGAGATCTATTATACAACAAGGTGACTGTACTTAGTATCATTGTATTTTTAAAAATGAAATAAAACCTCTTACAGAATGATTTTACTTTAGATATCAAAGAATCGTTCTGATATTTTTAACAGTTAAACCGTCCTATTTCCTTTCTCCCATCAACTTCTTCATAGAGACATACTTCATTTGCTTCTGTATGAACTCTGTAAGCCTGTTATGAATGCATCTATACCCCTCTCTCCAGAACTCTCTTCCCAGCCTTCTCTCCTTCCAACATGCCCTTCCCCCAGCATTCTCTTTCTTGCTGTGGCTTCTTTCTGCCTGCCTTCTCTCTTCTCTTCCTCTCTTCAGATCCCATACACATCCTCCATTCTCATTTCTGCTGGATTACTGAAGGGATTTGCAGCTTCTAGCCAACAATTGTTCTCTGTCTCTTCTGCCTGCCAACCTAGATATGGAATTTGACCTCTTTTTCCTTGAATTTCACTAAAATAATAGTAATAGACAAAAAACTGCACCTACAAAGTATATAGTAGACTTTACTGGAGGTTTTGATGTCCAAGAGAGTGGTACATCAAAGTAATACAAATACCTTAAAATTAAATAATACGTATTCTTGGTCTTAAAATTTTTAGCCATTTGTCCAGCCTTATTTACCACTGTAATCCGAGCCCACTTCCCCAATACACATTCACCAGTTCCCATAATTTCAAGCTCACTTCTCATGCACAGTGTTTTAGCAAGCTTTTTAAATCTTTGTCCCTTGATAACTCATGTCCCGGAAAATCGCACTTTCAAGCCCCTGGCAGCTCATGTTATTTTTCTTACAAAGATAGTTCCCTACCAAAATAAAACCAAAGCATCATCTGTTAAAATCATAATCATTTACTACTCTAGGTAACATTTTAATATTTTATAATGTCTTCAAAATAATAATTAACTCTATTAACGTATATTTTAATTATAAAAATAACTGCATGATAAGGAATTAAATTCAGCTGAAAACGGTGAAAAACAATTTGGGGTGCTTACTTTTCTCATTTGAAGGGATTTCAGAGCTAGGCTGGTATGGCAGGTCTGAATGTGTTCAGGAATTTGGGATCCATCTTCTTCCCATTCAGGTGCCTTTAACATATGCTTTTCACCTCATAGTCATAAAATGGGAACCTTATCCTAAACTTTACATCAATGTTCCCAACAGGAAGACGGGGAGATAAAAGGCAGAAGGCATGTGCCAACCTAATCTGCCTGTCTTTTAAAGAGCTTTCATTTGCTAGATCTGTTTCACATGGCAGTCCCTGTTTTCAGGGGAAGTACACTGTTACCCTTATCTAAATTGAGGTTCTGTTTTTAGTGAGGAAAAAATCATGACTACAGGGTCATAGGTCTGCCACTATAAAAAATCTAGCTCTTACCATTTCAGGAAAATCCATCTGCTTTAGTTCATAACAAGGATCAGACTGTATGGTTTTAGCATATAGTGCTGTCCCTTGATATACCACGTATTATTAAAATTGTTAAACAACATATTGCTTGCAATGGTCAGTGAGGATGAGTCGTTTTGATGGTGTCCAGATACAGGACTTGGATCACGGTTGACAACTTTACCACTATTATTATTATATTTTGGGTCAGAAAATTCTGTGTTGTGGGGGCTTTTCTCTGCATTGTAGGACATTTAACAACACTCCTGGCTTCTACACGCTAGAAGTCAGTAGCTCTCCCCACCTCTAATTGAGACAATCAAAAATATCTCCAGACATTGCCCATGTCCCCCGAGAGGAAAAATCATTGTCTGTGGAAAACAACTGTTTTGGATTGAAGGAGGTTTGTGGTACCACTAGAATCACCTGGGGAATCTTTTGTAAAAGATTCTACTCCCAAATTTCTGATTCAGTAGATACCATTTGAAGCTTACTAATTTGTTTCCAGAAAGTCTCTCGATTGATTCTGATGCATAATCAGGTTTGGGAATCTTTATATTATGTCATATGGAAACTAAAATATCCAAAAGTTAAGATGGAGCCTGACACTCAGACAAGCGACCAGAGAGAAAAAGCCAGGCCCGCTTGGACCCTGGCCTGGGGAGACAACCTGGCTGTAGGGGGTGAGCTATAAATGGTACCACAAACAGTCTAAATCATGGTGCTCAAAGGGAAAGGAGGTCTCAGGACAGTATGTAGCTGGCTAGGACTCTAAAACATAGGGAATTATTACATCAGTTATTTAATCTTTTGAACACAATTGGACAAGAAACAATATTATACATGTAAAAATTTAAAAAGAGGAAGCAAAATTATTATTTTTAAATTTCATAATTTTACACTTAAAAACAAAATAAAGAGAATCAATAGGAAAACAGAGAATTCACCAAATGGCTGAGAATAAAGTTAATACACAGAAAACAAATATCTATTATGTAATATAATACATACATGCATACATATAATATTATACTCACAAGCAATAACTAGTTAGAAGGTATGATAGAAGATTTCATTTAAATGACAACCGAACCATAAGATATCTAGAAATAAACTTAAGAATAAGTGTGATAATTCACATTTAAGAGACTAAAGGGTTATTGGACTTAAATGAAAAGTGGAACAAAGAGAAGTATAAGTCTTGTTCTTGGATAGGAAGATTCAATATCATAAAGATTCTCCCTAACCTAAGGTATAAATTTATTAATACCCCAGAAATCCCACTAGCCAGAATTTTTTTTTAATTAGCAAAGTGATTCTAAAGATTATGAATAGTAAAGGATGAGCAATGTGACATATAACTCTATCAGACATTAAAATATATTTTAAAGATTCAAAAATTTAAAGTGTATTGTTAGTACATGAGTAGACAGAATCGTGAAAGGAACAGACTAGGATGATAAATATGCAAAATATAAATGGGAATTTAAAACATGATTAAAATGGCATTTCATATCAGTAAGAAAAAAAGATTATTCAACATATGGGAAGAGCAAAGATTTAAAATGTCAATAGTGAAGCCAAAAAGTAATAAAAATGTACCAGTGAATTTTCTGTTTTAAGACTTTAACCTAGGAAGGACCTTTTAAAGCATACCATGAAATCTGGAAGCTATTAAATAAAAGACAAATACATCTGACTCTTTACAAACTAAAATAAAAATATGCATTAAAATGCCATCATGAACAGAATCAAAGGCAAATGTCAATTTGAGGGTAAAATACAATTTATAGACAAATGACATATTTCTATAATATATAGAAAACTTCATAAATCAACAAGATGCATTGGCCAATCCTATCCAAAAAAGCAAAAGTTATGAACTGAAAGTTCACAGACACGGAAAAAAAAGTCTTGTTTTTTTTTCAAATGGAAAGATGCAACACTTTACTTATAATAAGATAAATATAAATTAAACAAAAACTGAAATGCCATTTTCTATGTCTCTAACAAACATCCAAGAGTTTGATAGCAATGGGAAGATCTGGATTCTCATGCTGAATTCTCTCTCTGAATTCTCATGCTCATGGGAAGATGACTTGCTCTATCCTTTTTGTGGGCAATTTTGAAAAATATATTAAAACTATCGTTGCACATATTCTTTGACCCAATAATTCCATTTTAGAAATTGACTTTGAAGGTAAACAAGTATTAGTTTTCCATTGCTGCTGTAACAAATTTCCACAAACTGAAACTTAAAACATACATGTTTATTATCTCCCAGTTCTGTGGGCCATAAGTTCAATGGGTTTGGCTAGATTTTCAGTTTAGAACCTCTAAAGGTTCTGACAGGCCTGTACCGCAATCTGGAGGCTCTAGGGAAGAATTTGTTTTCTGCTCATTCAAATGGTTGGCAGAATTTAGCTCCTTGCAAATTGTAGAAAAGGAATTTCTATTCACTTATATCTTCATTCATTCATTCATTTATTCATTTGTTATTGACTGTCAGCTGAGAACTGTTACCAGCTTCTAAAGGCAACTTGTCTGCATTTCCTGAATTCCTGCATTTCCTGCATTTCCTGCATTTCCTGAATTCTGGCTCACTTTTATCATCTTAAAGGCCACAAGGATGGGCCAAGTTCTTCTAATGCTTCAATCTCTTCTCCCTCTTCTTCCATGTTGCATCACTCTGATTCTTCTAATCAACTAACGCTGAAAAAATTTCCCTTTCAGTTTTAGGGACCTATGTAATTACATTAGGCTTGCCTGGATAATCTCCCTATTTTAAGATCCAAAAATATAATTTCACCTGCAACATCCGTTGTGTCACTTATAATGTGACATACATATAACGTATCGCTAGGGGATGAAAATTATGGGGATTACAAAAATAAATCTACACATCTATAGTGAACTTATCTTTGACAAAGGTGCCAAGAACATACATTAGGAAAAGCACAGTCTCTTCAATAAATGGTGCTGGGAAAACTGGATATCCATATGCAGAAGAATAAAACTTGACCTTTATCTCTCATCATACACAAAAATCAAATCAAAATGGGTCAGACTTAAATCTAAGACTTAAAACTATGAAACTACTAAAGAAAACATTGGAAAAACACTTCGGGACATTGGTCTGGGCAATGATTTCTTGAGTAATACCCCCAAATCACAGGCGACCAAAGCAAAATTGGACAAATGGGATCACAGCAAGCCAAAAAGCTTCTGCACAGCAAAATAATAGGAAACAATCAAAAAAAGGAAGAGACAACCCACAGAATGGGAGAAAATACTTGCAAATTACCCATCTGACAAAAGATTAATAACTAGACTATACAAGGATCTCCAACTACTCAATAGGGAAAAAAAATCAAATAATTCAATTAAAAAATGGGCAAAAGGTCTGAATAGACATTTCTCAAAAGAAGACATACATATGTTCAACAGGTATATGAGAAAATGCCCATCGCTAGTTATCAGAGAAATGGAAATCAAAATTACAATAAGATATCATCTCACCCCAGTTCACATGTTTTTTATCAAAAAGACAGGCAATAATGAATGTTGGTGAAGAAGTGGACAAAGGGAAACCGTTATTCACCGTTGGTGAGAATGTAAATTAGTGCAACCACTATGAAGAACAGTATGGAGGTTCCTCAAAAAACTAAAAAATAGAACTACCATATGACCCAGCAATCTTGCTGGTAGGTATATATCCAAAGAAAAGGAATTCAGTATATTGAAAAGATATCTGCACTCCCATGTTTATTGTGGTACTATTCACAATAGCCAAGATTTGGCATCAACCTAAGTGTCCATCAATAGATGAACAGATAAAGAAATCATGGTATGTATACACAATGGAATATTATTCAGTCCTGAAAGAGAATGAAATCCTATCTTTTGCAACAACATGGATAAAACTGGAGAACATTATGTTAAGTGAAATAAGCCAAGCACAGAAATCTCACATGTTCTCACTCACATGTGGGAGCTAAATATTAAAACAATTGATCTCGTGGAGACAGAGAGTAGAGTGATGGTTACTGGAAGCTGGGAAGGGTAGCAGGAAGTGGGGGGATAAAGTGAAGGTGGTTAGTGGGTGCAAAAATATGATCAGATAGAGCGAACAATATTTGGTAGCAAAACAAAGTGACTATACGTTATGGTATACTTTAAAATAACTAAAAAAGTGGAATTGGAATGTTCTCAATATAAAGAGATGACAAATCCTTGAAGTGATAGATACCCCAATTACACTCATTTCATTAATACACATCGTATGCCTGTATCAAAACGTCACATTATATTTTGTACAACTTAGGCCCATCATCCAAAGTGAGGCACCACAAGAGCAGAAGAACGGGATCCATTTGTACTCGCCATCAAATTGGTACTAACTGATCAACACTAGGGTGATCACATGGCAGAAATACTCTCCAGGGA
>CAUYSK010083333.1:0-36817 GCA_963575035.1 Avahi laniger | reverse complement strand
ATCCCAGACTCACCGGCCCCCACCTTAGGCTGGTGACTCAGCTTGGGCGGATGCTTTATGATCCTATTACTCTACCAGCCTGACAAAACCCCTAGACCCTAAGCAGGATAACCACAAACACCTGATGAGCTGTAGAGAGTGGATCAACCTAACTTCAAGCATCCACTAATCCTACCTGTCCCTTCTATATATCTTCTTCTTCTTCTTTTTTTTTTTTTTAACAGAGTCTAACTCTGTTGCCTGGGCTAGAGTGCTTTGGCGTCAGCCTAGCTCACAGCAACCTCAAATTCCTGGGCTCAAGCGATCCTTCTGCCTCAGCCTCCCGAGTAGCTGGGACTACAGGCATGTGCCACCATGCCCGGCTAGTTTTTCTATATATTTTTAGTTGTTCAATTAATTTCTTTCTAATTTTTAGTAGAGACGGGGGTCTCACTCTTGCTCAGGCTGGTCTCGAACTCCTGAGCTCAAACGATCCACCCGCCTTGGCCTCCCAAAGAGCTAGGATTACAGGCATGAGCCACCGTGCCTGGCCTATGCACAGATTTTTAAAATTTCAAAATACTAAGGGGTACAAATGTTTTAGGTCACATGGGTAGCTTTGGTAATGCTTGAGTCCCCGCTATGGGAGTGTCCATAACCCAAATCGTGTTCATTGTAGCCATTATGTAGGGTTTTGGCCCTCCTCTCCTTTTCCTCCCCCCGGTTGATTTCCACTGAGTTTTATTTCCTTCTGTGCACACGTGTGCTCATTGGCTAGTTCCAATTTAGTAGTGAGTACCTGTGGTGCTTGTTTTTCCATTCTTGAGATACTTCACTTGGGAGAATGGTCTCCCATTCCATACGGATTGTTGCAAAAGGTATTAATTCATCTTTTTTTATGGCTGAGTATGCACAGATTTTTGTGTGAACAGAAGTTTTCATTTCACTTGGTAAATAAACACATAGAAATGAGATTGCTGCATTTTATTGTAAGTGTATGCTTAACTTTATAAGAAATTGTGAAACTATATTCCAAAGAGGCTGTACCATTTTGCTTTCCTACCAGCCATGTAGCAGAGTTGCAGTGCTCTGAATCCACACCAACAGTTTGCATTGTCAGCTTTATTTTTTAGTTTTAGCCTTTTTAATAGGTATGTAGTAGTGTCTCATTATGGTTTGTATTTGTATGTCCTTAATGACTAATGATGAGCATCTTTTCATGCGCTTATTTACCATTCAGATATTTTCTTTGGTGAAGTGTCTGTTCACATCTTTTGCCCATTTTAAAATTGAATTGTGTTCTTATTATTGATTTTTTGCAAGTTCTTTTTGTTTTCATTTTTACTTATTATTATTATTTTTTTTTTTGAGACAGAGTCTCGCTCTCTTGCCCTGGCTAGAGTGCAGCAGCATCGTTATAGCGCACTACAACCTCAAACTGCCGGGTTCAAGCGATCCTCCTGCCTCAGCTTCCTGAGTAGCTGGGACTACAGGTGTGCACTACCATGCCTGACTAATTTTTAAATTTTTTGTAGAGATGGGGTCTCGCTGTGTTGCCCAGGCTGGTCTCAAACTCCTGGCCTCAAGTGATCCTCCCCCTCCTTAGTCTCCCAAAGTGCTGGGATTACAGGTGTGAACCACCATACCCATTCAGACCTGAATTTTTGACGAGATTTACCATTGACTGGTGTATAATTTTGATCAAGCTACTCTCTGGGCTTCTTTATCTCCAGTTTACAAAGATAGGGGGAATTCTAAGAGCCTGTCCAGTTCTGCTAGTTTAAGCGTAAGTAGCATCCCACGCATAACCATATTAAGGATCCTATAGTAAGAATAACTATAAGTCCCACTTTGTGTGTATTTTGCAGGTACCAGGCATAGCGGTACCAGGCTTCAGTGCCTTATCTCTTCATTCTCACGTTTTCCCATAGGAGGTAAATACTATTATTCACATTTCACAGAGGAAGACACTGAGGCCCGGGGAGGTTGGTTCACTTGTCCAGGGGCACCTACTTGGCAGCGCAGAGCCAGGATTCAAACATGGGCAGTCCAATTGGTGGCGGTGGTGGTGTGATCTTAGACAGGAGGGTCCCATGTGAATTGGCTGATGAGTTAGAAGAGAACGGTGGGGGTGAGCAGAGGGTGGGAAAACATGCCCTCCTCCCCGTGAGAAGCAAGGCGGGGCGGGGGGGGGATTTGTTGGGGGAAATTTACAGCCAGCAAGTTCATAAAATTCTTGTGTCCGCCTGTCACTGAGGCCCCTTCCAACTCCTCCTCTGATGGCTTCAAGAGGACGCAGCTGAGCCCTTGGTACTAAAGTGCCGGGAAGTTGTGGGGGGCTGGGATGGAAACCCTG
This sequence comes from Avahi laniger, assembly GCA_963575035.1. Lineage (NCBI taxonomy): Eukaryota > Metazoa > Chordata > Mammalia > Primates > Indriidae > Avahi > Avahi laniger. Next base: position 34,482 of record CAUYSK010083333.1, on the reverse strand, counting down.
TGTGCAAAGGGCGCGCACATGTGCGTGCACACGTGTTCTCCGGAATGTGTGTACGCACGAGCGTGGGGACCGTCCACGGGCTCCGTAGAATTCGGCGTCTGCTGCGGTGGCGCGCGCGGGAGGGTGGCGAGCGTGGGGACCGTAAATCATTGTGACAGTGTCTGCGGGGCGAGTGTGGTTGAGACTGCGCGTGCTTGTGCCTGTCGTATCGTTCTGTTCGTTAATTCAACATAGTCGTGTGCCAGCCCCGTGCCAGGTGCTGGGGATACAGGGTGGCCAACGTAATTGGGGACCTTGGACTCCCTCCAAGAGCTGACGCTGCGGGGAGGGGGAGGGTTGAGGGGAGACTCATTTAACAAATCAGACGGGGGGGGGGACCCAAACAAACAAACAAACCAACAAAAACAAAGACCCCACTAACCTCCTGGGTGCCTGGGTGGGGAGGGTGTACGCGTGCGCGCGGCAGGGGAAAGGGTGGTCAGGGGCACCTGCTCCCGCCTGTTCGTGGGCACTGTGGTGTCCCGTGCAAGCAGCTGGGACATTGCCTTAGGGAGGGGCGAGGCTGAGCCCTGAACCCATCTGGAACCCCAGAGGACTAGGTCTTGGGTCCAGGGGCAACTCGCCCCGCGATGGCTCATACGCTGGGGTCGGAGTGTGGCCAGCTCTGCGCAGGCCCCGCGGGGCCCCACCTTCCGGGCTCAGGCTGAGCCAGTCCCTCATGGAGATGCATTTGTCCTCCCGTGCCCCCCTACTCTCTAAAGCCCCAAACCATGCTGACATGGGGGCTGAGGGAGACCACCAGGCCCGTGTAACAGATGAGGAAGGTGAAGCTCACGGCGGCGGGCGGGGTTGGGAACTGCCCCGCGCTCTGCAGAGAATCAGGACGGATCTGAGATTTGCACTCAGGGCTCCCGAGTTCCCCACCCTGGGACTGCAGTGAGCGTCATTCTGCTACTGGACCAGGAGGTGGCGCTGAAGGCCAGGGCTAGGCAGGCCCGCGGCTTTGGGCTCCGAGGAAAGAGGAGGTAAAACGTCCTCGCTGTGTGTCAGAGGATGTGCCCGGGGCCCTTCAAGATTAACTTATTTAACCCTCCCATTATCTTGCTTATTATCCCATTTTACAGTTGAGGAAACTGAGGCTCAGAAACGATTTTTTTTTCTTTTTTTTGAGACAGAGTCTCTGTTGCCTGGGCTAGAGTGCCGTGGCATCAGCCTAGCTCACAGCAACTTCAAATTCCTGGGCTCATGCAATCCTTCTGCCTCAGCCTCCCGAGTAGCTGGGACTACAGGCATGCGCCACCATGCCCAGCTAATTTTTTCTGTATATTTTTAGTTGTCCAGTTAATTTCTTTCTATTTTTTTTAGTAGAGACGGGGTCTCGCTCTTGCTCAGGCTGATCTTGAACTCCTGAGCTCAAACGATCCACCCGCTCGGCCTCCCAGAGTGCTAGGATTACAGGCGTGAGCCACCGCGCCAGGCCCAGAAATGATTTTTAAGTAACGTTCCTATGGACACCCAGCTTGTGTGTGCGGCAGGAGCGTGGCCCAAGCCCAGTTCAGAGGGCAAAGCAGTGCTCTCAAGACAAGCAAGTCACTCACTGTGCAGGGCAGGGGGTCGGGGAGAAAGGGCTGAGGATTTTCCCATGTCTGCTGGGAGTGTTCTGGAAGCAGGCTAGGAGCTGGTCCCTGATGCTGGCTGGTGGGAGCTGAGGGGGCCTGCGTCCGTGACAGGAGGTGGCAGCGTGTGGGAGGAGGGTGTGCTGGCAGGGCCAGCAGGGGCCCAGGCTTCTTTCTGGGGCCTCCCGGTCTTCACCATAGCCCACCTTGGGGTTTGGGCTGGGCAGCAAGGGAGGCGCCCTATTGCTGCCAGCCGTCCTCAGCCAGGGCCAGTCTTCCCGAGATCTCCTTGTTCCTTGCCCCTGCAGAGGTACCAGTGTCCCAGCACAGCTCCTCTGGGAAGCTTTCCCTTCCACTGTAGGGGAAGTTCAAGCAGCCATGTCTGTAACAAGCTCCCCGGGGTTCTAACGCACAGCCAGGTACAGAACCACCTCCTCTACACCAGCCTGGGGCTTGCACTGAAACCAGCAGTGTTGCTTGTCTTTACGAACCCACCCAGTGCTTGCTCTCCCACAATGGGAAGGACATGCTCCCCTCCCCTGCTGGGCCCGGATCCTGCCTTAGCAACTCTCTACCCAAACCCGAAGCCTGGCCTGGAGCCCAGGTGGCTTGAGAGATCTGCCCTCTTCCTTCCCTTCTGCAAATCACTGCTGAGCCCCTGCTGTGTGCCAGGCTGTGTCCTGAGCACTGGGGAGTGAATCTCAGTTCACTTCCTCATGGCAGAGGCAGATGAATAGCAGAAAACAGATATGAATGTCAGTCTCTGACTGTAAAATAAAACGGGGAAGTATGATAGTGTGACAGGAGGTGGGGAGGGAGCTCCCTCAGAAAGGTGGCCAGGGAAGGGCTCTCTAGGATGGGACATTTGAGAAGAGATCTGGAAGAGGAGCCTTTGGAAGATTCCGGAAGGGGGTTCCAGGCACAGGAAAAGCCACAGCCAAAGTGCCAGGGTGAGAACAAGTGGGGGAGGTTGGGGGGGGAGTCGGTCTGGAAGGGAAAGAAGGCAGGCAAGGCTGGAGCCTCCCTGAACATCCCTGAGCGGGGAGTGGGGGGGTGGGGGGTGCTGGGCTGAGTTCAGAGAGGCAGGCAGGGCCTTGAGGGCAGAGCGAGGGTTTGGCTTTTACTCTAGATGTGGAGGAAGCCCCCTGAGTGGTTCAAAGCAGGAGAGTAAGGAGTTCCCATTTGGCTCTCATATCTCTGGCTGCTAGCGGGTTCCTCCCCGAGGTTCGCCCTCCTCAAGCAATCTAACCCACGGCTGAGAACCCTGGGGCATAACTGGTAGCCAGGGCTGCTGACCCTGGCCCGGGGTCTGCAGGGTTAATCCCCTGGGCCTGGAGCGGCCTCTGATTAGCCCGCCCTGCCACTGCCTGCTGATAAACTCCCAGGCAGGAAGACGCAGGACGAGGCTGGCTGGGAGGGGCGGGGAGAAATCAAAGCCAGCCGAGGAGGGCTCTCTCCCCGCTTTCTAAGGTGGTGGGTTTCCTAGGTGAGAGCCCTCCAGTTTTATCCCTCATTTGGCACTTTCATAGCCACTATTTCAGGGCCCCGTGTGGATTTTATGGGGCTCTATTTAAGGAAGAGAAAACAAAATTAGGTGTGAGGCTTCAGAAGGGGCCCTGAGGCCTGAGCTTCATTAGCTCCGTGGTAAGTGTCACCTCTGATCTTCCATCAGGGGATAAGCCCCACGTACAGAGGAGGAGCTAAGGCTCTCGGAGATTCTGGAAGGGATATAGCGAGCAGAGGAGTTTCTGTTGCAGGTTTCCTGTCTCCCAGGCCAGAGCTTTTTCCACCACCCCACCCCATCGGAAAATGCAGCCCATTCTCCCTGCAGATCCACCCCCAGCCTTGGGGCCACAAGGAAGGGCAGCACAGGGCACAGTGGGGATGGGTGAGCAGGTGGCAACCTGAGGGGGGAAAGGGCTCCTGCTGGTGTAGCATCACCATTGCGGACGGGATCTTGAGTGGCCAGGACCCCTCCTGCCTATCAGACATTCCAAACCACACATTCTGAACCACCTGGAGGTCAGAGCAGGGGCTCATGGACCTGGCTGAAGATCAGAATCCGGGGGAATTTGTTAAAATGCAACCCCTGGGCTGCAATCCAGACCTATAGAAAGAATCGCCAGGGGCGGGTCCGGGAATCGGTACATTAAACGCACCTGCCAGGTTCTTCGTCAGCCCTCAGCACGGCTGGGGCTGGAGCCACTGATTTCATCAGCAGCCTGGAGCCCTGGGGTCTGCCCACCTGTGCGGGGGGGGGTGGGGGGCGGGTCCACGGGGGTGAGCAAGGACAAAGGAATCCCCGGTTCCTGGCAGGGGTGAGTGTGCGAGTGTGTCCAGGGTCGATTGCCCACATCACAGCGCAGCCGTCTCAGTTCTGGCCAGAATCTCACTGGGCTTAGGAGGGCAAGGCCCAGGGCGTGGGGGGAACGGACTTGGCCAGGGCACGAATCCTGCCTTTAGTGCTTACGGTGGAGCCGTCTTGGGTTCTCCCTCTCCTCACCCCTGGCGTGGGGTTAACGGGACCTGTCATGAGAGCTATTAACACGGTGGTGATCCTTCTGGCGACCACTAGGGAAGCTGTGCTCTGTGCCAGCACTGTCCCAGAGGTAGGTAAGACTGTCGTCCCCCACGACACATGAAGACATAGGGTCCCGAGAGGCTAGGCAACCTGTCCGAGATCTCCCAGCCAGGAACAGCAGAGCCGCGATTAGAACCCAGGGCTGTCTGGTTCCAGAGCGTGTAAGTTTTGGGCCATTCTGTCCTTTTTTGCTCCCTTTTCATTTCCTATCTTTCTTTCACTAGTGACAGTCATCGAACACCTCCCTGTGCCAGTGGAGGGCCTCTCGCGGTGGGGGCCGAATGAGGGACAGTGGTGGCGCCCGGGAAACTGGAAAGTGCGCTCCGGCCACTGAGTGTTGTTCTCAACCTCCCAGCCTGGGTCAAGCTTCCTTCACAGCCCAGCTGGGTGGGGGTGGGGGGGCTGTGTCAGACAGAGAGGGCCTCAAAGGTCAGGGTGTGTTGGGGCTACCACCAGGAGAACTTGTTAAAATGCAGCTTGCCGGGAGCCACCCCCAGATTTCAGCTGGTCAGGGCTGGGCCTGGGATGTGCACTGTGCCCACTGCCCAGGCTGTGGGCTGCAGGAACATCACACTTTCAATACGATACACCGTCACAGAAAGACTAGATCAGGAGAAAGACAGAGTGACCATCTGGTGACCTAAGTCTCAGATGATGGACGTTAAGGACGTTCTTCTTGGGAAAAGGCACAAAGTCTCTACACACAAGATTTTGCAGTTTCAGGGGTTCCTGGATCTCTCAAGGCCACCCAGGCAACCACGGGTCCTTGGACCTCAACTCAACACCCCTGATCTAATGCTAGGCCTCCACTCACCCCCAGGCCTCCCAGCAAAGACGCTTCTCCTCTGGGTTCCCGCAACGTGCAGTGCGGACTTAGAGCTGTCGCAGCAACTGTTCACCTATTTGCCTTTCCCCCTGGACTGCGGGGCACGTGGCCATCATTTTCCTTCTCCTTCCCGGCACGTGGTAGAATCACACTTCCCTGTCCCCTGCGCAGTTAGACGCACCATGCATTGTTAGTGGTGGAAGCTGTGAGCCAACGTGCGACTCTCCAGGTTCACCTTGCCACAGTGATCCCGGAAATGAATCAAGGCAGAGGGTCCACAGCCCCGGTCCCTGAGGGACCGAGAGTACGGAAACTCCTGCTGACCTGGTGGGACACACAGCACGAGTGAGAACTACGCCGGGGTTGTTTGTTACTGTAGTGTAACCTGGCCTGTCCTGACGGATACAGGGGCTTTGAAGGCAGAGAGCCCCTCTCTGATTGCTCGTTGAGTGACCAGTTCCTGGCAGAGACTGGCACAGAACAGGTGCTCAAGAATCACGCCAGGTGCCATTTATTAAGACCTTGCTAAGTGCCAGGCACTGTTCCCTATTATCTCATCTAAAACTTCCAACAGCCTTGTAATTCTAGTAAAATTATTCCCTTTTTACAGAGGAGGAACATTTCTGCTTAGCAAGTGGCCTAGGAGCAGTCTCTATCCGCTAGCAGCTTGTCTAAAGTGTCATATATGACCCAAGGCGCAAGCAGGGCAGGGGTCTTTCTTGCTACTCACTGGGCAAGCCACTTCTCTCTGAACCTCAGTTTCCGCAGCGTGAACCGGTTTAATAATAATGCGTCTCTCCCAGCTCAGCTGTGACATGTAAACTGCCCCGCACAGGGCCTGGCTGTAAGTTTCCGTCGTGGTGACCGAGAGAACAAACGAGTGGAAAAGAGTGGAGCGAAGCAGAAGCTGCGATTAGGGGTCTGGGGGCACACTGGGAGCCAAGAAGCAAACTTGGCTCTCTGTCCCTGCGTCCTCGACTGATGCCGGGGGTCAGCTTCCATTCACTGAGCCCCCACCGTGCACCGGGTCCCGTGCAAGACGCTTTGCACACATCAGCTTATTTAATCCTCTCTCGACCCCATGAGGGAGGTGCTGTTATTCACCCCCATTTTAAAGATAAAGAAACTGAGGCTCAGGAAAGTCGAGGATTTTTGCCAATGATTCACGGCAAGAAGAGGTGGGGTGGGGGCGACGTGGCCGACGGCAGCTCGAAATATGAACCTCTTCATGGCTTGTGCTCCCCTTCCCCGGGGGGAGAAGGAGCAGAGGCCAGACGGTGGCAGAGCCGAGGTGTCTGGGCGCCCAGTCCAGCGCTTTTCCTCCTTTACAGCCCTTTCTGCGCAGGCCCTGAAGGTGTGAAAAGCGCACGCACATGCACACACCCCCCAGGAAAAGCAAGCGGGCCAGCAGCTCCCCTTGGTGGCGGCAGGGCGGCCGTCCCGCCAGGGCCCGCAGCAGCCTCTCCGTGCGGCACAGACTCTTTGTCACCACCGTGATTGGTAGACTAAACAGCTGCAGCGGAGCCGGCCTCCTCTCTCCTCTCGCCAGGGCGGCAGGCCGGGGCTTTCAAAGACCGGCCCTGCCGCTATCTCCCCCATCGGCCCCAGCAACATTTAGCCACTTTCTTCAAACACCCAGCCAGGGCATGATGGTTAACGTCAAATCTGGCAGCAAGTCATAACCTATAGGGCTGGGACATTTATCACGGCCTAGGGCCCCTGGGGACTTCAAAGGGGTCTGGGGGTGGAGGTGAGGGGGATCTGAGTGAAGCTTTTCCTCTACCCAGAACCTCCGATGGCTCATCAGGGCCGGAGGGATCAAGGGGCCACCTCGGATGTCCAGCCCAAATAATAACAATAATAATAAATATTAATTACTAATAATAGCTGTTTTATTGAGGAATTACTACCTCCAGGACATTCTATGTGTTTTATCACAATTAATGCCCATAGCCACCCTGTGGAGCAATTGTTATTATTTTTATCCTCATTTCAGATATCAGGAAATGGGGACACAGAGAGGTTAAGCCACTTGCCTAAAGTCACACAGCTAATAGTAAAAATAGCATCATCAACAACAATATCTGTCATTTACAGAGTGATTGCTACGTGCCAAGTACTTTGTGTGCTACCTCATTTACTCTTCTAAGTACTCTGTTATGACATAAGCATTATTATTCCCATTTCAGAGATGAGAAAATAGTCTAAGAGATTTTGGGTGGCTTTCTCCAGGCGACATGACTGGTAAGTGGCAGAGCTGGCACTCAAAGGCAGATCTTCTGCTCCAAACCTGGCTGAAGGAGGGCCTGAGCAAGAAAGGGTGACGGGGAGATGGGGAGACCAGGCCCCTTGTGGAGTTCACTCGTGCCCTTTCTCAACCACCAAATGCTTTCGGTTAAGCTTCCACATGCTAGGACTATGCCCGGGCCATGGGGACAGCGGAGAATGACAGAATGACTCCCATTGCTGTGTGCCCAGAATGGTACTGCGTTCTTTTTTTTTTTTTGAGACAGTCTCGCTCTGTTGTCCAGGCTAGAGTGGTGCCATGGTGTCAGCCTAGCTCACAGCAACCTCCTCAAACTCCTGGGCTCAAGTGATCCTCCTGCCTCAGCCTCCTGAGTAGCTGGGACTACAGGTGCTTACCACCACACCTGGCTAATTTTTTCTGTTTTTAGTAGAGATGGGGTTTTGCTCTTGCTTAGGCTGGTCTTGAATTCCAGACCTCAGGCGATCCTCTGGCCTCAGCCTCCCAGAGTGTTAGGATACAGTGTGAGCCACTGTGCCTAGCCTAACTGGAGCCTTAAGTGAAATGAGGGAGCTAAGCCAAGGGAATATTTTGGAGAATAATCCAGGCAGAGAGGACCCTAAAGGCAAAGTCCCTGATGTGAGAGCTCACTAGCAGCTGCCGTTCATGCTCCTGACCTTCAGACACACTCTCACCCATGCATTCATCCACTCACCCATCCATACATCCATCCACTTGCTCATCTGTCTACTCATCCATCCGTCCACCCAACGAACATTCGTCTATCCACCCACCTGTTCACCTGTCCATGCTTTATGCACCTGTCCATCCACATTTCCATTCATCCATCCACTCAACCATATATCCACCCATGCATTTATCCATCCATCCATCCATCCATCCACCCATCCACTCACCTCTCCATCCACCCATCCACCCACCCATCCATCCATCCACCCATCCACCCACCCATCCATCCATCCATCTATCCATCATGTACTAGGGATTAGTTATGACTCAGTTATGGGAGGCTTGCGAGAGATATAAAGAGCTAGGCACCATCCCTACTGATATGGAGACCACAGCTGAGGGGGAGAGACAGGTGCAAGGAGTCAGTGTATGGACTGTGGAGTGTGCAGTTGATAGTGCATACTCTATCACTCACCATGCATCTTTGCTAAGAAATCTCTCTCGGTATTTCCCCATTTTCATGGTTTTTAGGAAATCTTGCTCAGGTTTCACAGCTCAGGTCCCAGCCACCTTCTCCATGACGCTTTTATGGTCCTTACTCTTAGAATTCACTATCCGCTCTAGCTTGGACCTCCATCCTGCACTATTGTGCTCCATCTCGTTTGAAGTTCTTGGTGTAAATTTGAGTCTCCACCACTGGCTCATGAGCTCCTTAGGATCAGGGTGGAAATAAATAATAATCGGCTACCACTTAGTTAGTGCTTAACTATACGTTTGGCATTGTATCAAGCACATTTTAAATATGTTACCTTATTCGTTACTCAAAATACATGGAAGGGGACCTACTCACCTATGACAGAGATGTTATTATTATCCTCATCTTACAGATGAGGAAACTACAGAGAATTAAAGTGATTTGCCCATGTCACAAGCTGGTAAGTGGCAGAGCTGGACCTAAATCTTGGCCTTTCCAACTGCAAAGGCCGTCTCTTAAATGCTGCTCCGTTTACTGCCTTAGTCACCCCTCCCCCCCCACAGTGTTCCTGTATCAACAAGTGTGCTGAGCCACAGAAGGAAGAGGCAGTGTACTGAAGTGGTTAAGTTCTTGGCTGTAGTGGGCGGACTATTTGGGTTCAAATCTCACCTTCACCATTGGGATTCAAGTTTTGTGACTTTGGGCTGGGTGCGATGGCTCACGCCTGTAATCCTAGCACTCTGGGAGGCCGAGGCAGGAGGATCGCTTGAGCCCAGGAATTCAAGACCAGCCTGACTAGCCTGAGCAAGAGCGAGACCTCGTCTTTACTAAAAACAGAAAAAATTAGCTGGGCTTGGTGGTGTATGCCTGTAGTCCCAGCTGCTCGGGAGGCTGAGGCAGGAGGATCACTTGAGCCCAGGAGTTTGAGGTTGCTGTGAGTTAGGCCGACGTCACGGCACTCTACTCAGGACAATGGAGTGAGACTCTATTTCCAAAAAAAAAAAAAAAAAGTTCTGTGACCTTGGCCCCGGTTGAGTCAATTCACCTCTCTGTGTGTCAGTGGCTTTGTGTGTAAAATAGGGGTCAGCAGTACCTGGCTCATAGGTTTATTGTGAAGTTAAACAAAAATGCACGTAAAAATTAGATAGGCTGGTGCCTGGCACTCAGTAAGTGACCCACAAAGTTAGCTATTCATTTTATCGAATAAAGTCACAACTTCATCTCCCTCATAGTTTGCTTTCTTTGTTCTTTCACGATTTGCCTATCATATTTTATCATTCCTACTTTAACTATTTGATAATGGCTGTCCCTAAAAGTGCCAGAATTTTTGCCTTTGGAACTTTTAAACTGTGCCAGGAGCCCGCAAGAGGAGGATCAGGTTTAAACACGGATGTAGACGGGTTCTCCTGGTGGGGGCGGGTAGAGCGGGAGAGTCCCCACCGTCAGCTCTCACTGGATGGGAGACGGCCGAGTGGCCTCAGGCGGCACTTATCTGCCCCTCCCCGGGCCTTTGGACCTTCCAGGGCCTCCCTGTAAATCACCCTGGGTGATTTATACAGAGACACCCAGTCCACTAATGCGGTAAACAGGATCGGTGGGGCCTAGCCGGATTTATGGACTGCCAGAAGGACCTTTCACCACGGGAGATGCGCAGGGAGTGACCCTGTCCTCCTGACTGCTGGCCGGAGCTTCCTGATGGGCCGAGGTCAGGCCGCCTGGGTTCTTGGCCCCACTCTGCTCCCTCAGCTGCTATTGGTGATGTTGGGCTGGTCCCTTTCCCTCTCTGGGCTCTAGGTCCCCTAGGGCCAGGTGTTCCTTGAGCAGTTGGCATATTGTCAGCACAATTGTAAGCCCGGCCCTGATGTTCCACGGTGGGGACAGGCCCTGGAGTGCTACCCTGGGTTCAAATTCTGGCTCCGCTATTTCCTAACTGTGTGATTCTCTGAGCCTTAGTTCTCCCGTGTGTACAATGGTGATAGTATTAGTACAGTTTTCACAGAGTTGTTATTATTATAATAGATTGAGAGAATGCATATAAAGTGCTTGCACAGCACCTGCACCGAGGAGGAAGTCCGGAAGTATTAGCTAATCACAATTATTATTGCAGAAGTAACTAGACTGGGGGTATGTCACGGAGATTCTCACACAGAGGGGACTTGCCCTGGGATGTGTGTTGCAGCTTTACTGTGGTCGTTGGAAGGAAAATTGGTGTCCCTTGCTGGGGCAGAGGAGGGCTCTGCAGAAGTTAGATATGACAGACTAAATGTTCACATAGCACCATGGATGGCTCTTCAAAGTAGAGTGAAAAGAGATATAGCAGTGACAATAGCAATCACAGAACTTAAAAACACACGTTTGCATACTGATTCAATGCAATCCCTATGAAAACCTCAATAGCATTTTTTGCAGAAATAGGAAGGCCTACCCTAAAATTCGTATGGAATTTTAAAGGATCCCCCCAAACCAAAACAATCTTGAAAAAGAAGAACAAAGTTGGACATCTCACACTTTCTGATTTTAAAACACACTCTGAAGATACAGTAATCAAAACAGTGTGATGTTGGCATAAAGATAGACATATGGACCAATGGAATAGAATAGAGGTCCCAGAAATAAACCCTCACATATGTGGTCCACTGATTTTTGACAAAGGTACCAAGACCATTCAATGAGAAAAGGACAATCTTTTTTGACAAATGGTACTGGGAAAACTGGATATCTACCTGTGAGAGAATGAAACTGGACCCTTATTTTATACTATATATATATAAATTAACTCAAAATAGGTCAAAGACCTAAACTTAATAGCTAAAACTATAAAATTCATAAAAGAAAATATAGGGGGAAATCTTCATGATCTTAGATTTCTTAAATAGGACACCAAAAGTACAGGCCACACACACCGAAAAAAATTGGATTGCATCAATATTAAAAACTTTTGTGCATCAAAGGACACTATCAAGAGAGTTAAAAGAAAATTCACAGGATGGAAGAAAATATTTGCAGATCATATATGTGATAAGGGATTAATATCTAGAATGTATAAAAACTGCTACAATTCAACAATAAAAAACCAAATAACTCAATTAAAAAATGAGTAAAGGACTTGAATAGACATTTCTCCAAGATCATACACAAATGGTCAGTGAGCACATGAAAAGATGCTCCACGTTATTAGTCACTGGGAAAATGTAAATCAAAAGCACAATGACATGCCACTTCATACCCAGTAGGATGGCTATTAATAAAAAAAAAATGGAAAATAACAAGTGTTGGCAAGGACGTAGAGGAATTGGAACTCTTGTGCATTGCTGGTGGGGATGCAAAATGATGCAGCTGCTATGGAAAACTGGCTGTTCCCTAAAAAGTTAAACATGGAGTTACAATATGACGTAGCAATTCCATTCCTAGGTATATGTGCAAAATGTTAAAAACAGGGACTCAAATAGATATTTGTACACCATTGTTCATAGCAACATTATTCTCAATAGCCGATAGGTGGAAATAATCCAAATGTCCATCAACAGATTAATAAACAAAATGTGGCATATACAGTGGTCCCCCACTATGTGTGTGTGTGTATATATATATATATATATACACACACACACATACACACATATATATATTATATATATATATATATTTTTTTTTTTTAAGAGACAAGGTCTCACTCTCACCCAGGCTGGAGTACAGTGGTGAGATCACAGCTCACTGCAGCCTGGAATTCCTAGGCTCAAGGGGTCCTCCTGTCTCAGCTTCCCAAGTAGCTGGGACTATTGAAACACACCATTGTGCCTGGCTAATTTTTTAATTTTTTTGTAGAGATGGGGTCTTGCTATGTTGCCCAGGCTATTCTTCAACTCCAGGTCTCAAGTGATCTTCCAGCCTCAGCTTTCCAAACTGCTGGGATTATGTTAGGTATATTAATACTTTATCACAATAAACACACACAAAAAATAACAACGCGTATTTCATTTAAAAAGGCATACATTAAACCAGTATAACACTTGCCTTTGTATATGTGTGTTGTGCGTGTGTGTAGGATCGGAGTGGGTGATGAGCTTAAACAGGAATAGAAAACATAAGTATGTAAAATCAGGGCAGCATGCACCATGGATGGTAATATGCCATGGACAGAGAAGGGTGGCTAACTCAGCCCTTCAGGTCTGAGGTCTAAGAAACAAATATACAGACACATCCTGGAGAACAGAATAGTAGCTCATGAAAGGCTAAGATACCAGGTCACAAAAAGGGCATACAGATATCCATTGTACTATTCTTTTTTTAAAACTTACACTTTAGTAGGCTTAGTGGTACAAGCGGGTTTTGATTACGTGGATGAATTGTGCAGAGGTGCTGTCTGGGTTTTTAGTGTACTCAACCTAACAGTGCACGTTGCACCCGATAGGCAGTTTTTCTTCTCTCATTCCCCTCCCACCCTCCCTGCTTCTGAGTCTCCAGTGTTCATTGTACCACTCTGTGTGCCCCTGGGCACCCATAGCTTAGCTCCCACTTAAAAGTGAGAACGTGGCCAGGCGCCGTGGCTCACGCCTGTAATCCTAGCACTCTGGGAGGCCAAGGCGGGCGGATTGTTTGAGCTCAGGAGTTCGAGACCAGCCTGAGCAAGAGCAAGACCTCGTCTCTACTAAAAATAGAAAGAAATTAATTGGACAACTAAAAATATATAGAAAAATTGCCAGGCATGGTGGCGCATGCCTGTAGTCCCAGATACTCGGGAGGCTGAGGCAGGAGGATAGCTTGAGCTCAGGATTTTGAGGTTGCTATGAGCTAGGCTGATGCCACGGCACTCACTCTAGCCAGGGCAAAAAAGTGAGACTCTGTCTCAAAAAAAAAAAGTAAGAGCGTGATTTGGTCCATTGTACTACTCTTTTTGGCTTACGGTTTGAATAAATATGTTTCATAATAAAAGTTAAAACAGTCAATCGCTAGGGCTGGAGTTTATGGAGGGCAGGGAAGCCAGATGGCTGGGGGTTGGGGACTGACTTGTACCTACTCACTGACTCCGTGTATTTAGGCTGCGTACTGAGGACGCCCATCCAGCCACCTCATCAGTAGAATGGGCCTAGCGACACTGCATGCGGGGCGTAGCGCGTTTTGCTTTCAGGTGCACCTGCTCTGTCTTCTTCAGAGACTGTGGCCAGGAGCCCATCGAAAGTCCACAGTGAATGGTAGGGCCCTGGGTGAATAAGGGGCTTGGGTGCTCGAAGGGGCACAGGGCCCTGTGGGCCGAACCTCTCCAGCTGGGCTTCACAGAGGGGGTGATGACGGGGCACACGCTGGCCTTGAAGGGAGCACGTGAAGTGGACAGGTAGAGAGGAAGAGAGAGAAGAACGTGAGGAAAACACCTGTTGTAAAATCCCTGCTATAAAAATCACAGATATGGACAAAGGGCGGGGAGGAGGGAAGGGAAGCAGAGAAGGAAGCAGCTCTCGGGAGGGCGTGGTCCCCAGCACACCCCCAACCAGGTCCGCTGATGCACGCATTCATTCATTCATTCATTCATTCTCCAGCAATGGATGTATGGAATCCCTGCTACGTGCCAGACCCTGTGCTGGGGACTAGGGGTGCTGCAGAACGCAAGACAGACAGGGCTCCTGTCCTCACGGAGCCGACGTACACCGGTGCAAATAGACATTACAAATAAATCAAACGAAATAAAATAATCTCTGATGGCGACCAGCGCTGGGAGGAAAGCCACAGGGTGCAGCAGAGACCAGCTTGTCTGGAGGTGGCCAGGAAGGGCCTTCAGGCCTGAAGCAGAAGTGGAGTCTGCCTGGCAGAGGGCAGGGGGGGACACGGCCGGCAGAGGGAGCAGCGGCAGTTCCCCCCGGGTCTGGGAGAACTCTGGAGATGGAGAAAGCTGTTGGCAGCATCAGGTGCCTCTGCCCAGAGACACTGCGTCCCTTTTCTTTGTCTTGACTTTCCTTCCAAAAAGGCCTCAGGAGTCATTCGGTCTGTGACACCAATGGGAAAACGGAATCCCAGGGAGGAGCTTTCCGAGGGTCACAGCCCACCCCTGGGGGAACCCAGTTCTCTGGACCCCATTTGGATTCTTTCCTTCTTCCTTCTTTGAGATGGGGACTTCTGTCACCTGGACATGTCTGGAGAGAGCTGGGCAAGAGGGATGTGGGACAAACGTGGGGCTCTGGCTTTCCACGTGCATTGGGAGAGGGGACACTGCAGCCCATGGACTCATGATTTGGGGACGGCTTGGACCACTTTTGCCAGATAAAAACACGAGATGCACATGTCTTCTGGGCATATATTTGAACCATGACAAGGGAGGATTTTCCACTTGGGGTCTGAAAAGACTTGAGGTTTGGGAGATGGGAGCAGGAGAGCTGTTTTCACGGAGCTCAAAGGCCCCCCGGGACGAGGAGCGGCAGACTTGAGAAGCCCTGAGGGGTGGAAGCGGGTCACCAGTGGCTGCGGGTTTCAGGAGGACAGCTTTCAGCCCAGCACCGGAATGCTCGTTCCGATCCTCTCTGTCAGCGGTGGAGGCTGTGGCCAGAGTATTCGGGAAGCTAAATGGCCACCCATACGGAGATGCCTGGGGAAGGGGGGAAGACGAACTTCTAAGAATTTGCCAACTTGTAGGGAAAACTCTACAGGTTAAGGATTCGGGATCTAACCACAGAGATCAATGGGGTAACTAACAATAACTACCAAATATTAGCTGAATTCATAACTGAGCTAAATGCTCCCTTCGACTCCCATATTCCATGGTCTTTGGTCGCGTGGTTGGCTCCTGAAGGCGAATTATTGGGCGCACAGATCCGAGGGCTCCCACTGGATCACAGTCTTGTTTGTTATAGGGAAGGAGTCTGGCAGCAGGTGACAGCCTTGTGCCTGTCTCTTCCCGCCATCATGCACGCCCGCAAACATTTACCGAGCGCTCACCGTGCTCTGGGTTCAGCTACAGATGCTTAATTCTCACAACAGCCTTGTGAGGAAGTTCCGTGAGTGCCTCTCACTAACATTTTGGTGCTATTCTTTGTTTCAGTGTGAAGGGGCCTTTGAATTCTCTCTGACACTTGGCAGGGATTTTCCTTTGCACAGAGAGTCCTGAGGTGAGGCTGAGCACAGTCGGTGGCGGAAGACAGGAACCTGCCACGTTCTCTGCGGAGTCTGGGTGGAGGGCCGAGGAGGAGGCCGTGGGAGGAAGGCGGCATGTGTGCAGAGCCGAGTGTGTGTATTCGTGTGTGTGCGCGTGCGGGTACCCACACGAGCACATGCACACTGGCTGTGCCAGAATATCACGCCAGTCAATGACTCAGTCTCTGTTTCCAAAGATGAATCCCAGGCCACTCCAGACATATCCAGAAGTCATCCTGCTACTTCTTCTAGACTAAGTAGAAGGGGCAAATAGCTACAAAAGGAATTGAATAAAGATGGGGGGTGGGATTCAGTGTTTCCCTTTCCAAACACTGGCGACAGCTAGCAACACAGTGTTTTGAGTGCTGGGTGGATGGCGGTGTCTACGCACCCTCTGTGACATCCTGTGTCTGCTTCCTTCCCACCTCAGAGCTCAGGCCCCACGGGGTGGATGTGCAAACTCACAACCCACGGGGTTTCAGGGAGGCTCATCTGCCATATTTGGACAGAGCTTCAGCACGTTTCTGCTGGATTCTTTTGACCAAATTTTTAGAAATAGTTTTTTTTTTTTTAAGCCCGGGAACAAATTGCAGCTGAGGGGGAAAAAAGGTGTTGCTTAATTTTAAGCTCAGTGCTATTTTTCTAAGATTTGGTTCCTTAAAAAGTAGAAAAAAACAAATATCTATTTACCACAACCAGGCTTGCTGATTAGCTCCCCTGTGCCCTCCTCTTAAATTCAAACCACTTGTCTCCACATAAAATCTCCCGTCTGCTGTTAACACCCTTCTGAAGGAAGGCCCTGGCTCGTCGGCTGCGAGCTGAGGAAGGAGTGCAGCTTGGGAAGAGGTGTGTGCAGAGGGTGGGCCCTCAACCTTCTTTGTTGAGGTCGGAGATGTCACCCACAGTGAGAAAACACTGGGGACACACACAGATGGGGACTCGGTGGGCCTCAGGCCACTGCAACTTTGACGCAGTCTGGTAGAAGGATGTCCAGTGCTTAGAGGGAAAAGAATTCATTTCCACATTCTTCTGCCCTGGACGCCCACTGGATGTTTATACATCCCTGGGAGAGGTTATCTCTGTTAGACTTGGGACAGGCCCAACACCAGGCCTCCAATGGGTGAACCTGAGGGTGTTGAGAAAGACAGCTGGGAGTGTGTGTGTGTGTGTGTGTGTGTGTGTGTGTGTGTGTGTGTGTATGTGTGTGTGGTGGGCGCTCAGGGCTTCAGAAAAGGAGCTCCTTGGAATCCAGGCACCCACAGAATGACCTTGGTTGCTAGCCCCTCTCCAGCCACCCCCTGCCAACAAACAGAAGAATCTTCTCTTGAAGATGTTGAGGTTTGGGGAGGCCTACCTCTACCCTTGACTAGTTGTGTGACCTTGAACAAGTCATTTCCCTGTTCTGGGGACACTTGCCTTTTGGCAATCTAATGCCAGAATGTCTCTCTAGAAAGTACAGGTTACATGGACAGATTCCAAATTTTACTTACGCATTCAGGGATTCTTAGACCCCTGGAAGTCCTTCTGAGGACTCTAAGAGCCCTTGCCTGCATCTCACAGGTGTTTAAGGAGTGTTTGTGGAATGAATGAACGATCCCTTCTAGCTCCTACTTTCCAAGAGTCTACAATTCTACACGTCCAAGTTTGACTCTGTGTACACATATTCTGCAGACAGAACACAGGTTTGCAGGGAAGACACTTGTCTGCATGTTAGAGGCACCCACACATGGGCCTTCTGACTGCCATTCCTTTGACGTATAGATGTTTATCAAGCACCTACTAAGGGCTAGGCACTGGGAACATGGTGGTGAGCCAGATGGCCCTATCCCTGCCATGTGGAGCACGTGGTCTAGCAGTATCGGGCGGAGACCTGTGCCAGACCTGAGGATGCAGCAAGGCACAGACACAGCCCTGCCATCAGGGCCACACTGTGACTTTTGCCGGCATTGGGCACTTTTGCTTTCATGTGTCCCTTTCTCCGTAGGAAAGTATTTTAAAATATTTACCACTGTGTTGTGAATCCAGGCTGGATTCATTGTTACATATTTATTATTATTATATTCCTTTTGTTCTTCTGATTAAAAAGTTACTAATATTAGAACATTTTTGTGGGCCCCTACATGCATGGTGGGCCTCCGTACTGTGCCCGATGGGTAAGGGGGCCCAGCCTGCAGCTTAGCTTTGCCCACAAGACGATGCAGAATATGAGGCAGCAACTGCCAGGTGTGTGTTTCAGAGAGAGGGGTGGACGATGCCAGAGGGCAAAGAGGTCAGGAAGACTTTCAGAGGGAGATGGCACACAGAGCCCTGCAGTGTGAGCAGGACTGAATCCATGAGCAGAAAAGGCATCTGGACTGGGACGAGACCCAGAGAGGGCCACGCCAGGCCCACACGGGGAGCAGAGGCAGCTGGAGTTCCAGAGTCCCTCAGAACTGGGCCCAGGGCCGTTCAGGGTCTTACTGACAACCAGACCCCACTCATGCACTCCATCTCTCCCACTCCCAGCTGCAGAACTGCAGAATGTCGAGGTGGGCGATCCTTAGATGGCCACGTCTATTGAGCACCGACTAGAAACAGGCACGTGAATCACTTTCTCATTATCCCATTTTACGAAGGAGAAAACCAAGGTCCGAGGGGTTAAGTGACTTGCCTACAGTCAAATAGCCAGGAAGAGGCAGAGCTGGATTCCTGGGCGGGTCAATCTGAGCCAGGAGCTCTGAGCTCCCACCACTTAGGTCAGCCCACAGATGGGAAAACTGAGGCCCAGAGAGGAGACAGGATTGGACCTGTGTCACAGGAGTCTTTCAACAGAGCTGGGAATATGATCCAAAGAGCCTCTTCTAGCCTAGTGGCCCTGCCAACCGCTGGGAAGACCTGGTGTCTTCCAAACGATCACACTGGCGTCACCTCGTGTCCATGACGGCCTTGCCCCTTTGCTGTCCAGTCCTCCGTGCGGTTCCTGGAGACCCAGTTTCTGCAGGAGTCAGACTGAGACACTCCTTTCTCAAAAGGTTGTTCTCAGAGAGTGTATGTGGGGGGGGGGGTGCAGCTTTCTTCTTGCTGTTCTCCAAGCCCCACTCCCTGCCCGGGGGGAGGCTCAGCAGGGACAGAATAGGCTCCTCTGTGTCCCAAACCCAGCCCTCCAACGCAAAAGCACCTGCCTCCCAGGCGGCTGTGCAGATGTTATCGTGGACGTGAGCTGACTCACCCTTGCGACATCTCAGCCCGCTGGGCAGGAACGCAGCTCTGGGCGCCACAGTCATCCAGGGGTATGGACGCACTCGGGCTGCCCCAGGGTGGGGCGGCAGGGAGGCGTGGGGCCTCCATCCCCTGTGCACTGGGCAGAGGTGCAATTGTAGGAACAGGGACTTGCCCCCTGTGCAGTCAGGGGGCGTAAAAACTGTCATCGGATCTTAGGAGAGCATTCTGTAGAAGAGCTTGATAGAAGTTTGGGGGGTCCTCAAAAAAAACCCTCAGGACCATTTCCTTCCCCAAGAGGACGAGTGAGATTTTTAGCCATAACCTGGGACATAATAGCTTTTGACACACAGGGATTAAAGGACCAGATCCAGTCCACAAAAAAAAGATATGGCCTCACCTGTAGTCCCAGCTACTCAGGAGGCTGAGGCAGGAGGATCACTTGAGCCCAAGAGTTCAACATAGCAAGACTCGGTCTCTTAAAAAAAATAAAAAAAGATACGGCCTAAATAAGTCTGAGCAGAAAGGACCTTGAACTGGGAGTTGAGAGACTTTGGTACCAGATGCAGCTCTATCTAATCAGATTTGGGTTTTTCATAGCCCTCCTGTGCCTCAGTTTCCCGTTGTATAAAATGAGGCTATTGGACCAGATGACCGCTAATGGTTTTTCCTCGTGTGGTGTTGTATTCATATAAAAACCCATCAAAATAAAGCCTTTAGGAGTAGTTTTGCCTAGAGGTAGGGGCTGAACATAGATGGTCTCTGACCGCACAACTGGATTCTCTGTTCTGAACCAAGCAATTCCTTTGGGAGTGGGGGATGGGCTTCATGCACCAGGCACCTTACCAATCATTTCTGGTTTTGTCACAGGACACAGGCCTCTTTTATCAGAGGAAGGGGGATTTAGATCTGATGAGGGTAGAGTGTTTCTGGCGGGGCCAGTGGGCCAGAGGACGCCACCATTGGTCTCCATGATGGGAAGGAGGTGGAAGCCGAGGGAGGCAGAGACTGACCTGTCATCTCTCCTTGGCCTCGAGATGGCTGTGTCAGGGCACTGGGAGCAGCAGGAAGGACATGTCATCACTGTGAGGGGTGCAGGGGTCCCCACCTTCCCGCTAATCCCCATCACGATTACCCTTCCTCTTGGGCAAGAATGAAAACCCTTTGGTCTTTACGTAATATCATTTCTTACGATTTGATAGGCAAAAAAGGAATTGCATCGTTTTTTTAGTTTGTATCTATTTGATCATTCTCAGATTTCACCTTTTTTCTCATTTGGCTATTTTTATTTTTACTTCTATGAATGGATTATTCATGGCCTTTGCTTTTATTTTATTTTCCCTAGAGCAATATTTGTCTTTTTACTTTGAGTGTTTGAGGTTAGAGATTTAATATGTAAATATACCTTTTGTTTTCTCAAGCTTTTGCCAAATCAAATAAAACTGAGTATAGCAAGAAAATGTTAATAGCCTTCCCTTCCTTGCTCCACAATTCTGACCTCCCAGGAAACAATTGATAATTGACATTTGCTGGGTAACTGCCATCATTTTTTTTGCACTTATACGAATATTCAAATATACATTCCTTTTACCTTTTCCTTTTTATAAAAGTAGAAACATACCTTATCCTTGAACCTGAAATTTATTTTCAAAAATTCTACATTTTACACCGAACTAGCCCTTTCTTAGAATTCTTTTTGAGATGGGGTCTTGCTATGTTGCTCAGGCTGGTCTTGAACTCCTGGCCTCCAGCGATCCTCCCCACCTCAGGAGCTGGGATTACAGGTGTGAGCCATCGCAGCCAGCCTTTCTCAGATTCTTATCCCTCTTCTTGCTGTCCTCACTTCAAGAGTTAGGCAAGAATCACTAGGCCAACTTTACAGGTTAGAGAAACTGAAGCTCAGAGAGGAAAAGTAATTTACCCAGACCCTTTAGACTCCTTAACAATTTTGTGCTGGGACAAAAAAACCCAGACTCCTGTTTCTGGAGGGGCTTCCTGCTCTATGTGAGTGAGTCAGACCTTCTGCCCCTAAGCCACCCCTCCCGAGGTACATAGGCTGGAGTTTTGGTGGCAGTGGGAGGAACAGAGAAAGTTTAAGCACCAAGAATGTCAATGAAGAAAGAGAAATTCAAACTGTCCTCACGTCCCTAAGGTGCTAAGTGACTTTGGGGCAAGTTTTTTGCCCCGTCTGGGCTCCCTGCGCTCATCTATGACATGAAGACTTTGGTCTAACCGTGGGATTTCAAACAGTGCCCTTTGGGGCTCTAGGGGAGCCCCCACAAGTTACTGCCCCTCACAGATGAACACAGGCATATTCAGGGATGCTTGCCATGTTTGTGCTGGTGAAAAGCAGGAAGCCATTGACATATCTACCAGTGGGGGGTGGGTTAAATGCACTGGATCATTCATTTATTCACCTCTTCATTCACTCATCGCATAGTTATTGATAACTACTGTCAGCCCCTGTTCTAGACACCGGGACTCAGCAGTGAACAAGATACACCAAGTCCCCACCCCCTTGGAGCCTACCGGGAAGGCAAGGCCACCCAGCCCTGAGCTGCATCCCCGTTAGGTGGAATGAAATGGCTCCACGGGTCCCAGCATGGATGGGTCTCCAGGGCACAGGGCTGGGTGGCGGAAGCAAGGGACCACACTCAGTGTGGGATGATTCCTTTTATAAACCCCTGCTCCCTAAAGCACAAGTCTGTATGTCTGTCCGTGGGTGGACAGGTATACGAAAAGATGCTGAGGGAGTTTTGGGGGTGCATCCCCAAATGATGGTGTCGCTTCTGGAAAGAGAGGAATAGTCCAGGATTATTGAGCGTAGGTACTCTGTCTGGGGCACTTTATCAGCTTTTTTTTTTTTTTTTTTACAAGGAAGACATTCAAATATCATTTGCAGTTAAAAAATGTTTTCTTAATATTTAAAATAAACTGAAGTCTAAAGAGAAGGGAAGGACAAAAATAAATGTATACATTTCAATCTCTCAGAGTCCCTCAAAATCTAACACAATCAGGCTCTACAATAGGAAGCATCTCAGTTTGGAGATCGGAGATTTTAAATGAAACAAATCAATGTTTATTATTGCCTGGATCCAAGAACGAGCCTGGTCCCACCGTCTAGGCAGTGACCACTGTTCTCAGCCACAGCTGGCTTCCCCTTTGCTGCTTAGAATCCCACTCGGCAGAGCTAGAAGGGAATACTCCCTCAGGACTTACTTTATAAATGGGGAAACTGAGGCCCAGATTGATTTCTTAATTTGCCAAGGACTCCGTTAATGGCAGGGCCTGAATTACAAACTAGGAAGACACAGCAAGCCTGCCCCGTCTCTAGATTTGGGGACCGATGACTGAGGGGAGGGGGCTGCATGCTCCCCGCTCCCACTGGAAGCTCCCATGATGAGTCCTGGTGTCCTGCACATGCTGAAAGGAAGCCTTGTCAACATGGAAGGAGATCAAGGCAGCCGGGGGGTGCTGAAACCTCCTGTTGGGTCCTGCATCCCCGAGGAGATAGGGATGCCTCGGCCGCTGCCTCCACCCCCTCCTTGAGCTCTCGCCACTCGAATTCCGAGGGGCTTTGGAATCACCAGACTGTCTCCTACTCCCAGGAAACCCCAGGCTTCAGTGGAGCCAGGCGACTGGCCATCCATCATCCTTATCTCCTGGCTCTGGCGGCCCCAGGTCCCTGGCCTGGATGGGCCCAGGGGGCCGGGAGGGGCTGGGGGGGCATTGATAACAAGAAAACCAGCTGGCCCCTGGGGGAACTTCAAAGTGCCTGGAGCTGAAATTTATGTGCGGAGGAGCTCTCGTTCGGGGCCAGAGGGCCATTCTCTCCACAAATATTTATTGAGCGCCTACTGTGTGCCAGGTACTGGGCTAGGGGAATCTTAGGGACCCAGAGATTTTGTTGTTTGTTAGGTTGCTATGCTACCTTGGTGGGCTAGGTTTGATGGATCAATTCGTTAATTCATTAAGCATGCATTAAGCATCCGCTGTGTGCTGAGGTTTCCTGGGGACCCAAGGTGGTTGGAGTGGTTAAATGAATATGCCCTCTTCTATGGGCAGGGTTTGACATCTGCTCACCCAGTGGTTAAGAGCGCTGGAGTCAGGCAGACTGAGTCTCAGCATTTTAGCTGTGAAATGGGGTTAATAATAGCACCTACCCTGTAGGGTTTGGGAGAAGCAGAAAACAAAAGAGATACTATAAGTCGAAAGCTTAGCCCAAGCCTGGCAGATGGTCATCTTGCAAAAATAGCAGCTATTTCTGTGATTGCCATTAATTAATACATTTATCCATTTATTTAATATTTACTGAGTACCTGCTATGTGCTGCACAGGCGCTGGAGCAGCAGCGTGGCCTGGGTGGGTTTGCAGGAGTTCCTTCATCTCCCCCCAGGCTCCCCTTGGCCAAGGCTTTGCAGTTGAGAACGAGCATCATGGGCCTTTAGAGTTTTGAGATGACAGGGATTTGAGAAACTGCCAAGTTCAGTCCTGCCCTGGGCCCTCTGTGGGAACCGTCCCTAACAACCCTGCCATCTCCTTGCCCAGCCTCTGCTTTCACTCCTAGGTGGGGCCCTCACTCCCTCCCCAGGCAGCCTGTGAGGAGGGCCTTCCTGCCCCGGAGCTGAAGTCTGCCTTCCCCTCCTTCCCCCATTGGACTCCTAGCTCTGTCCTCTGGGCCCTATGCAAACTCTTTGAGCCTCAGTTTATTCATCTATGAAATGGGGATATTAATAGTTCCTATCCTCTGAGGTTATTGTAAGGATAAAATGAGATAAAGATGGTGAAAGTACTTGGCACAATGTTTGCACAATGAAGTCTTTGATAAACGGTAGCCAATAATGACAAATAATAAAATAATGACAGCCTTTAGGAATAAACAGAACAGGAAGGAGGAGGAGGGGAAGCAAGGCTACCAGGGCTGTACTTTCTGAGGTGGAAAGCAGTTCTGAGTTCTTGGGGAACCTAAATTTGCCAAGGGAGGGCACACAAGATGTCCAAGGATGCTTCCCAGCTCTGAAATTCCTGTAAACACACAAGGGAAGGAGCGTGGAGTTATTGCGCTTGTTTTCCACCCAGTGTTGGCGCTCTTGAAGGTGGAGTGATTTGTTCGAGGCCCTGGAGCTAGGGAGAGTTGGGCATTGCCAAAGACTGGTCTCCTCTCTCCCCTCCCTGCCCCAAGGCCGCAGTGGGGAGCTCCCCCTGGACAGTGTTGTATGTCGAATTGTGTCTCTCCCCCACCAAATCTGTGTGTCAAAGTCCTGTCTTAGTCCATTCAGGCTGCTATCACAGACTACCATAGACTGGGTGGCTTAAGCAACAAAGATTTATTTCTTGACGTTCTGGAAGCTGAGAAGTCCAAGATCAAGACACTGGTGGATTCAGTGTCTGGTGAGGGCCCACGCCTGGTTCATAGACGGCCGTCTTCTCGCTGGGTCCTCACACGGTAGAAGGGGTGAGAGAACTTTCTGGGGTCTGTTTGATGTGGGCACTAATCCCGTCCATGAGGGCTCTACCCCATTGACCTAATCACCTCCCAAAGCCCCCACTTCCTAGTACCGTTAAATTGGGGGGTATAATTTCGACATATAAATTGGAGAGGGACACAGCATTCAGTCCAGTACCTCAGAATGTGACCTTATTTGGAGGTCACGGGATCCAGGATCTTCACAGAGGCAATCAAGTTAAAATGAGGTTGTTAGCGCGGGCCTAATCCAGTACAACTGGCGTCCTTATAAGAAGGGGAAATTCAAGCAGACATATGCCCTGGGGGAAGACGAAGTGAAGAGACACAGGGGAAGACAAGGGGATAGAGAGACGCAGGAAGCCGTCCACAAGCCCCAGAGAGGGCCTGGCCCAGCCCTTCCCTCACGGCCCTCAGAGGAACCAACCTCGCCGACACCTCGGCCTCAGACTTTTAGCCTCCAGAACTGGAGAGAATAAATTTCTGTTGTTGAAGCCACTCCATCTGTGGAACGGCGCAAACCAACGCAGGCAGTGTGTGGCTCCCACAGAGAGTGTGCGCAGCGGCTGGGGGATTAGAGGTGGCGGGGCAGGGTGTGGGGGCCACCAGCGCCTCTCCAGAACCCTGGGAGGTTGGACCAAAGGCTTGGAGACGGGAACGGCAGGTCTGACCACCAGAGGCCTTTGGTCTTGCACCTCGTCGTGACTCTCTGAGATGTGCAAACCCATTTTCCTGGTGCTTGCTCATGGAAGTCCAGCCGGATTACCCTCACCTGCTGCTGGGCATGGCTGCCATCCTCTGGGAAGACCTGCCAGGCTCAGCCTCTCTGGGGCTGGGCATTTGTCAGAGATCTGACAACTATCAAGCTGATTTCATCCATTTTGCCTCTCTCTGCGATCTTTGTTCTCCTGCACTGGGATCGGCAAATCCCACCCTCCTGCACATCTCTCCCCAACACTGCTTTCTCCCGGTTCCCCATCCTCCCAGCCCACCCTCACCTGGTGGCTCTTCCACAGAGCAAGGGACAGTCCAGAGCCCGCGGTTACCTTGGAGATGGATGGAGAAAGGCCAAGTCTAAACTTGCTACCTTGGAACTGAGAAGAAATTCTCCAGAGCTGCTTTCTCCTCCCACCTTCTAGGGAGCCTCGTTCTTGTCCCTGGCCTGGATACATTATTATATTTTGCTTTAATTGCATTAAAGCAAATGACTATGTCCCCCTGTGGTTTTGATCAGGTCAGCAATCTGATAATCGATACTGGCACAGTCTAGACGGGAGTCACTTTGAAGCTGTTTTTAGCAGGATGAGAACAAACAATTTTTCCAAAGTGGTCACATTAGGCAAACATGCCAGTGGGCCACCTCTTGGGGAGGGAGCATGACTGGCTCCAGGCGGCCTGAGGACTGGACCCCCAGGCTCCCAGGGAAGAGTGTGGACTGCTCTCCCTGGACCAGAAGGAAGTATAAGTAGAGACGCCAGATGCTTAGGCCTCCCATGAGGTGACACTTGGCCCAAGTGCCTCTCCCAGGAAGCCAGTCTTGACTGATCCCACCTGGCTCGGGGCTGAAAGGTGGCATGGCTCACCGTGAGATGCCCTGCCCCAGAAATGGCAGAAAGGTCGAATTCGCATGGGGCAACGCAAAGGTAGACTCATGTCCTGCCAAATTGTGTTGTCTTCAATTTTCTTTCAATCCTTTGAATTTTATCAAGAGGAAAGCCTCAGGGTGGTGCCAGTCTGTCTTTAACACCTCAGTAATGTTTGCTAATGTCTCCTTTTAACAAAGGGGGCTCTGCTGGTGATAAGATCTAGCTAGATTTTAATAAACGCTGTTTTGTTTTCATTGAATGTATTTTCTACAGTCTCTTCCAAATGATATAGGTTTTCTCTTTATGGAAAGTGAACCATTGTTCAAGTACAGTCAAGGCAAAAACTGTGAAGGACCGGTGTCTGGGAGACAGCGGTGGGGGATCGCTCACCCCCAGGCCTGATGCCAGCTCTGTACTTTGCTGCCATGTGACTTCCAGAAGCTTGCTTTGTTCCCCGGGCCTCGGTTTCTCTGTGTAAAATGGAGATAATGACACTACCGTGCAGGGTTATGAGGATTTTCTGAGAGAGTGTGTACGTGCAAAGCACTCAGATGGTGCTTAGCATGGAGTCTGCACACCGCTTGGTGGCCTTGTCGTCTTACAGGGGCCACTGCTCCTCTCAGCCCTTCTCAAAGCCTTTGCTGGTCCCACAGTAGAAACTTACTAAGCTCTGAGGTTCTGGGGAAACCAAAGGAACCTGGAGCCCCCAGCATGCTCTGGCTGGACCTCCCTGGCCTGGGGCTTGTCCCTTCCCCTCCCTGGGCCTCACTTTCCCCGTCTGTCAACAGAGGCTCTGACCAAATGCTTTCTAAGATTCCTTGCAGCTCTGGCATAAGAACATTTTGAGCAATAAGCAGGGAGTGGCGATTCCACAGCAGAAGAATCTTGACTTCACCAGATACATCCTGTGCTACTCCTCACCTGGGAAAATGTTAGAAATGCAGACTCTCCGGCCCACCCGGGCCTCCTGAATCGGAATCTGCATTTTAACGGATGCCCGGGTGATTCACGTGCACATGACCTTGAAAAGCACTGCTTTATACCACCCCGTCTGAAAGGAGAATTTTAAAAGGCTTTCACTTCTTCAGAGATATTTATGTACCTTTGAGGGATTTTTGAAAACAGTAAACATGTATGTAATTTTTTCCCAAAAACAATAAAGCTGTTAAAAAAAATATTGAACTACCTCAGTTCATTTAAGAGAGGAAATGATTTATGTAAATCTGGTGAACAACTTTTTCCAGGGAATTTTCTTTCTGCGGAAAGCAGGCTCTCCCCACTTTCCATGGGTTATTTTGGCCTCTTCCCAGCGAGTGTCTCCCTCACACCTGATTCCTGGAGGGGAGGCTGTGTGTGTGTGTCTGTCTGTCTGTCTGTTTGGCAGCCGATCCACCGAGCAGGAACTTTAGCCCCGTCAGCAAAACCAAGATGGAAATCAACTAGGTTCCTGAGGGCTTCAGGGTGAGCAGGAGGGCGCAGGGGAAACCAGTCTCAGCTAAACTGAAGCGGCGTGTTCTGTGTGCGAGCCGGGCCTCCCCGCTTCCCATTCGGGCTCTCCTCTGGCTGGCTTCCTGCTTCTCCCTCCACGTCCAGCCTCGGAGCTGGCCAGGCGTCCTCTGTTTCTCCTCATCTCCGAAATGAAAGCCCCAAACACCGAGTCACTCACTCCAAAGAATCTCTCCGAAAAAAGTGACTATGATGTAGGCAGAGATCTTCCTACAAGACTGTCTATCACATGCTAGTGAGAAGAGTGAAGATGCCAGAAAAAAGAACAATTCGAGTGAGTAAGAATAGGGGCCTGAAGTCACTTAGTTAGGTCGCTTCAGTCCTGCAGACAGAGCGTGGTAGCACTTGTGCTGAGGAGTCAGCAGCTCTAAACCTCAGCGATATTCTAAAGAAACTTAGCGTCTCCGAGTCTCAGTTTTCTCAGCTGTAAAATGGGGGTGATAATAATACCACATTGGTTTTCTTGTTTTGAGGATTAAACCAGGATGTGTATGGGAAACATGCAGCACTGTGCCTGCCACATAGGAAGCAGTTGGTAAATGTTAGTTTGCCGAGCTCCTGTCCACACTTCAAAAATGTTGTCCCTGAATACTAACGACATGAAAAAATATTTATGATACAGTGAAAATCAAAAAAGCAGATTATAACTCATTGTGACCCTTTTTATAAGCATATGTATGTATATTTGCATTTAAAACGGTTTGGAACCACGGATGTGAAATAGAGAAGTGGTTGCTAAAAGCAGGGGAACGGCTGGCCGCCACGCAACACTTCGTGGGGCTCACTTCCGTCATCCCTGCGTGGGAAAATCCCTGCCAGGGAAAATCAGACGTGGCCCTGTCTTTGATAAAGACTAAAAATAAAAATAAAAATAAAGGTGATATTGATTGAGTGCTTACTAGGAGCCAAGCACTTTCTGGGTGTACTACCAGCTAATTTATTCTTTGCAGTCACCTAGGATGTGGATACTATTAGCATTCCCATTTTACAAACACGGAAACTGAGGCCCAGAGATGCAGGGCCCAAGGCCACACAGCAAAGCAGTGCCAAAGCGGGAACTAGGACGTGGGCATCCTGATGCCAGGCTTTGAGGCTCCTCGGGGCCCCTGTCGGGCGGTCCCTGGCGCTGCGCGAAGGGCGCCTGGACAGGTCGCGTTTCCACTGCTCAGCGCCCGATGGCGATGGCGGGGAAGCCCCCGACAGCCAGCAAAGGAGGCAGCCTGTGAAACGCCTGCTCCCTCGGCCCCGGGGCACTGCGCCCTGCTCTAAATCCTGTGTAATTTAAGGCAAATGTAATCCATATGGCTCTGATTCATTTACACTTAAATCTTCAAAATATTGTGTTTTAAGAGCTGTGACTTACAAAGCCTTCAGAACCTGTTAAATAGGATTCCGCTCCCCCAACCCCCTCCCCACCCAGCCCCGTCCAGCCTCTCCCCTTCCCCCATCGGACCGGAGCTCACACCTGCATCTGGCGGCTGCAAAGACGCTCAAAGACGCAGACTTGGAGCCTTGCACGCGGGCACAAGGAGACAGTTACGGGGATGTTTAAGGTGGCACTATTTGTAAACCCCCGAATTGGAAACAATTTAAATGTCCATCAGCGGAGGATGGAGGCAAATCACTACCATACAATAGTGAAAACTAATAAACGAGATCTTCACATATTAGAATGGATGGATCTCACTGACATACTGTTGAGAAAAAAACAAGCTGTAGATGAATTCCTAATGTGATACCAATTATACAAAATTTTAAAACATTGCAAATCATTCTCTCTTTATATATACACATACGCATAATATATTTAGAGATACATGTAGATAGTGGGGGTATACGGGCATTTGTTATATTATATATAATTTTTAAAATAATTTTGAAAAATACATAATAAAATTTTCAAAAGACCCCAGACTTAGTATCAGCAAAGAAGCTACCTTTTATGTTAACAGGATCAGTCCCTTCATGTCACAGAAGGGAAGGAAGAAATTTAATATTTATTAACTACATAACACTTAATCGAATACTTAACTTGCTAGACACACCATCATTTCATTTAAGTTCCACATTAGCTAATGCAGTATGTGCTGCTACTGTTTTCATCCTACAGATGAGAAGACTGAGGCTCAGAAACTTCCTCAAGGTCACGCAGCTTGTAAACCAAGTGGATTTGTCAGAATACAAATGGTGGCATTCTGCCTGCCAGCCTTAGGCACCAGGTCACTGTTGAGTCAGATGTTGTAATTCGATCTTTCCCTACTGTTCTTTGAGCTCAGTTTCACGCTGTGCCATCCTCCTTGCTGTCTCTGAATACATGAGCACAGTCCCTGCTTTAGGGCCCTTGAGGATCCCTCTGCCTGAAATGTTCTCCCTACCTCCCCACGTCCATCCAGCCTTTACTCAGGGTCTCCCGCTCAGTGAGACCCACTCCAACCCGCTTTGTAACATTGCAAACTGTCTCCTTCCGCCTCCCCATCCCACACTCCTGATCCCAATAACCCTGTTCTAGTTTTCTTTTCCCCAAATCACTTATCATTTTTTAACATGCCATATAATTTACTTCTTGTATTTATTATCTGTCTCTCTCCACTAGGATGCAAGTTCTATGAGCATAGAGCTCTGTTTTGTTTAACAATATATCTCCAGAACTTGGAAAATAGTTTGTGTTCAATACATAATTACTGAATGTTGTTGAATGAATGAAATAGGGTTGAAAAAAATTAATTTAGGGATTTTCCAGTTAGTAAAAAGTAGAAAGTGGGTAGACTTAGGAAATTAAAGGGTATATATGAGTGGAAGAAAAAAAATAGTTAACATGGATTTATTGATCACCTACTATATACCTGTTAAAAGTAGTGTCTTACCAATTGGTATCAACTGTCGAACATTTTGTATATCCTTTGACCCAAATATTTTACTTTCAAAAATTTGTACTAAGGAAATTGTTATAGTTTTTTTTTGTAAAAGTTTAGCCACAATAAAATTCTTCAAAATGTTGTTTATAATAGTAAAAAATTGGAATGAAATTAGGTGTCTATCAATTGTGAAATGCTTAATTCCATACTTAACTTATATGGTACAGCCATAAAACAAAATATTATGCAACCATTAAATGTATTAATTGACTTGAAAATATATTTATGATATATTGCTTAGTGAAAAGAGCAGATTATAAACAGTATCACAGAATAATCTTGTTTTTTTATTAAAATATATGTGTATTTTTAAAGTCCGAAATGCTGTAACCCAGATCGGTGCTATACAGGGATTTTCTTTATTTTTATGTCTGTTTCCTAAATTTGCTTCAAGGAACTTGGATTATTTATTTTAATTAATTAATTAATTTTTAGAGATAGAGTCTCAGTGTGTCATTCAAGCTGAAGTGCAGTGGTACACTCATAGCTCACTGTAACTTCAAGCTCCTGGCTCAAGCAATACTCCTGCCTCAACCCCCCAAGTAGCTAGGACTACAGATGCACAACACTATATCTGGCTATTTTATATTATTTTTTGTAGAGATGGGGGTCTTGCTATGTTGCCCAGGCTGGTCTCAAACTCCTGGCCTCAAGTGATTCTCTTACCTCAGCCTCCCAAAGTGCATGAGCCACCATGCCAGGCCTTGGATTCTTTATTTTTAAAAGTAAACTTATATTTTTTTAAAAAGCAGTTATATATGAGCTATTGGCCAAATCAATTGACTTCTCTGGGTCTCAGTCTCTTCATTTTCAAAATGGAAATATAGAAAGTTTTTGTTTGTTTCTATTTCACAGAGCTAGGAGCTGAATTGACCAGATGAGGTCACGGATAGGAGGGAGGGCTGTAAACTGTAAAGTGTAAGTCACTTACAGTATAAACAATTTACAAAATACTTGGGACTTGACCAAAATTATAAGAGAATAAAAATGATTAAATGATGCAAGGTTTGGAAAGGGAAAGATGAAACTATTACTATTGGTGGTGACTATATTGATTTAGAAAAATCAAGATCGACCTACAAAAAAAATCAAAATTTCTCTACACCAGCAATAACCAACTAGAAAACATAATTTAAAAATAAAACATCATTTGATCATTCATAAGTGGTAATAAAAACTGTAAAGTGTTTAGGAAGTAATTGAAGACACAAAAGATCTCTGTGGAAAAAAATTAAAACCTCTAATAAAAAACAGAAGATGTGATCAAAATAAAGAGGGAGCATAGTAATGCTTTTGGTAGGGACAGGTTAATATCCTAAAGAGATTAATCCTCTCCAAATTAATCTATAAATTCAATTTGGTCACAATCAATATTATAATAGTTTTTTCTAGGAACTTGATAAACTTATTATAAAATTTAAGGGGATGAATAAAAATCTATAAGAAAGAATAAAGAGAAGGGGAGATATTTGCCCAACCGGATACTAAGACATATTACAAAGCCATAGAAATAATTATATTGGAGCAAGATCAGATAAATCAACGAAACACAAGATCAAAGGAACAGAAAAAAGAGTTCAAAGATGGTTCCATATGGAAACTTAATATACATAAAGATGCTGCACCACATCATTGGGGGAGGATGAATGATTGTATAGTCACATATTCTGTTGGAAAAACTGGCTCCCATATGAGGAAAAATAAATTGGATACCTATTTAACACTGCATTCAAAAGTGAACTTTAAGCCAATAAAATCCTAAATGTAAAAGATAATACTATAAAATTAATAGAAGAAAATATAGAGTATCTTTGGGACCTAGGGGACTTCTAGCTTTTGGTAATGGCAGAGTAGCTTGTATTGGACTGATTTGCCTGTCAATAACACTATAAATCCTAGATGAAATATAATAAATGATTATTTGAAGACACTGGAGAATGACTAAAAGCAGGCAGAAACTGCAGGGTATATAATTATAGAAAGCAGAAAAACCACACTGGGTGAGATATACTTTTATCTGGCTTTTACTCTGAGGGCGCTGACCAGTTGCATGATCTATGAAGTAAAGCTCAAACAGAAAGTGGCAACCTTACTGGGCTTGGAGAGTCAGAAGTAATAGGTTTGCCAGAGCAGCTGGAAATTGGGGGCTGGGGAGAGGAAATCACAGAATAAATCACAAAAGAGGGGGTCCCAAAATCTGAATACAAGTTTCTTTCAAATTAATCCTCAATTCCTGAAGTGGTCACATGCAGGATAAGACTCCAAGGAACTCACGGAGAAAACAACAGCTGGACAACTGACAGAGCTGAGCAGAAATTTCAACAGTTGATCAGCTCTGGGAATAATGAGTTTGGAGTTTAAATCCTGCCAAACTAGAGAGACTTGGCAAATACTCCTGGTTTTTGGTTAACACCCCGGAAGGACCAGGCCCTAGGATTTGAGACCATGTCTCAGGACTAAGGGCTGTGCCATAGAACTAATGGAAAAATCCAATAGACTTTCCTTAACTGAGGTTAAAACAAAGCCTCCACTGGGTCAAGGTGATCTACAGTAATCCGAGTCTTACTAGAATGAAACTCAATACTTTTCAATTCAAGAGGCTTGGCAAACTCAAAGCACAAAGAAAAATCAGCATGATGCAACACAGTTACTCAACACATTTCAATCCAGGAGGGTTAGTGAATCAAAAGCACAAAGAAAAGTCAACAAGAAGCACCATACTTGTCAAAGGTAAAGAGGAAATCTTAAAACCAGACAAGGGACAAAAGTCATAATATATATAGGGGAATAATGATAAGAATGATGGTTCAGTTGACTTTTCATCAGGAACAATGGAGGCCAGAGGACAATGGAACAACATCTTAAAGTGTTGAAACAAAAAAATCAAGTTAGATTTCTATATTAAGAATAAACATTTTTATAAAATGAAGGTGAAACAAGGATATTTTCAAGGAAACAAATACTGTTAGAATTTATCATCAGCAGACCCAAACTACAAGAAATTCTTAGGTATTTCTTTGGGCTTAAGGGAAAATTTAGGCCTATTGAACAATCAAATTTGTAGGAAGAAATAAGACCATCAGAAACGGTAAATATGTGAGTTAATATAAAGACTATTTTATATCTTTTATTAAATTATTTGAAATTCATTTAATAGTGGTAAAGCAAAAATAATAACAGTTTATTGTGGGATTTGTAACTTATATAGAAGAAAACTATAGAACAGTAGCACAGAAGAAGAGAGGGAGTATGAATGGAATTGCAATGTGGTAAGATTCTTGCTTTATATTCTTGCCTTATAAGTTAAGGTGGTATAATCATCCCTAGAACAATTATTTAAAAAATACAAAGGATTATACCTAAAAAGCCATTAGAAAAAACCAAATGAAATGCTAAAAAAAGTACTCAATTAGACCAAGAAAAGCAGGAGAAAGGGAACAAAGAATAGAGGGGAGAAATGGAAAACAAATAGCAACA
Source organism: Avahi laniger (assembly GCA_963575035.1). Classification (NCBI taxonomy): domain Eukaryota; kingdom Metazoa; phylum Chordata; class Mammalia; order Primates; family Indriidae; genus Avahi; species Avahi laniger. Next base: position 784 of record CAUYSK010083333.1, on the reverse strand, counting down.
TGGAAACTTAAACCAAAATTTGTTAACAGTTACATTAAATGTGTTAATATAATTGACAGTCAGAAATAGAGTGGATTTAGAAAAAGGAAGACCCAACTATAGCTTTTTATAAGGAATCACTTTAAATATAAAGATAGAGACAGGTTGAACATAAAAGGATGAAACACAATATTGCACAAACACTATGTATAAAAAAACTAGTATTATTATATTAATATCAGGCAAATTAGATTTTAAGACAAAGAGCGTTACCAGAAACAAAAGGGGTAATTTTATAATGATAAGAGGGTTGAATTCATCACAAAGGTATAATAATCCCAAATGTGTACAAAACTAATAGCCAACCTTTAAAATACATGAGACAAAAAAGGACAGAACCAAAGTGAGAAATAAGGCAAATCCAGAGGAGGGAGCAGAGCAAGATGGCAGAATGGAAACCTCCAGTGATCGTCACTCCACACGAACACTGTACTCAACAGCTATCCATCCAAGCAAGCACCTTCAGAAGAACCAATAATCAACACAAGGTGGTAATGGCCCAGTGATAGATTAATAAGTCAATGAAATAGAATAGTGTCTAAAAACAGACCCACACATATATATAATCCATTGAATTTCTTCTTTTTTTTGAGACAGAGTCTCACTCTGTTGCCTGGGCTAGAGTGCCGTGGCGTCAGCCTAGCTCACAGCAACCTCAAACTCCTGGGCTCAAGCGATCCTTCTGCCTCAGCCTCCCGAGTAGCTTGGACTACAGGTATGCGCCACCATGCCCCGCTAATTTTTT
>CAUYSK010083332.1:0-14345 GCA_963575035.1 Avahi laniger | reverse complement strand
AGAGGCCTCTCTCACCCTCGGCACCCAGCCCTGGCACCTGGCACGTGCTGCCAACGTCCTTTCACCTCCCTCTCTGCCCTTGCTGTGCTTGTCTGTGGATTTTGGGGTTAGCCTCAGGCTGGGGTGGGGACCATGGCATGTGCTCCCCTCTCGGCCTGGGGGGCAGTGCTGGCTGGCCCTCTGCCCACTGCCCCTCCAGTCACGGGCTAGTGTGGCAGATGGCTAGGCAGCTGGCCCAGCCCTTGGAACAGGGTGGAGGGCTGGGTTCCCACAGAGGCCAAGGCTGTGTGCAGAGGAAATGGCCCATCTTGGCTGGGATGTTGGTTACCAGGTATGAAGAGTCTGTCCAACCAAAATCTGTGCAATTGGCTGTCATTTTTTTTCTTTTTTCTTTTCTTTTTTTAAGAGACAGGGCCTCACTCTCTCATCTAGGCTGGACTGCAGTGGTACAATCAGCTCACTGCAGCCTCAACTCCTGGGCTCAAGCCATCCTCCTGCCTCAGCTTCCTGAGTAGCAGGGACTACAGGTGCACACCACCACACCTGGCTAATTTTCTTCTTACTTTTTGTAGAATTGGGTCTCACTATGTTGTTCAGGCTGGTCTTGAACTCCTGGCCTTAAGTGACCCTCCCGCCCCAGCCTCCCAAAATGCTAGGATTACAAGCATGAGCCACTACACCCTGATTTGTTTTCTTAGCCAGCCCTGAGCAACTGGACGTGCAGGAAGTGGTCAAGACACCAGATCCTTACATCACACTCCTTATCCACTCACCCCGACCCTGGGGGCTCTCCAGGTGCCCCCCAGGCTCACAGATGAGGAGACTGGCCACATCCACTGACCAAGGACCCACTGAGGCCAGAGTCCAAGGCAGGGAGAGCAAAGCAGCCCTCACCAGTATGTCACCCCTCCCAAGGAAGCAGAGCTGGGTCTTGCAGGCTGAGTAGGAGTTTGTGGGAGGGGCAAGGGGCATCCAGAGGAGAGACCGTGACCTTGGCAGGGCCGCTTGGGAGAGGAGAGGAAGCATCACTGCCAGGCCAGGAGGCGGAGGGCCAAGGCCAGGGCCTCACTTTGGGCAGGTGCAGCTGAGACCCCGCACCTACCACACACACTCCCCCTTTCTGAGCACAGGCCCCCCGGCCTCTCTGCCTGTCCCCTGAAGCCCTTAGCGGCTGAGGTCATGTCTCTGCCCCAGACAGAACCCTCCACTTTTGCTCTATGTCTAGAAGGTTCTCTCCACACAGAGGCTTGCCTGCCCTGCCACCACACTGGACTCTGGGGACCCACAGAGGCCCCATGGAGCCATGTTTGGGTCACCAAGTAGACAGAGCCGTCTGGGCAGGCAGGGTCCCCCGACCAACCGCTGCCACCCCCAACCCATCAGAGGAGCCATGAACACCCCAAAGAGCAGATGCACAGTGGTTTATGCAGAAATGGACTTGTGTGTTTCCTGCCGTCCCCACCGAGAACACCCAGGATGCTAAAGTCAGCAAAGGAGGCCCCAAGAGCTCGGTGCAGGGCCCTTGGCCACCCTCAGGGTCCCCTCCTCCGCCACCATATCAGAGTGCCCTGCCCAGAGGCCAGTGACAGGCAGCCTGGGCATGGCTGTCGGACATCGTCGTAGCTCATCACAGGGAAAGAAAGCCAAGGGCCCAGCCTGCGCCTCTCCCAGCAAGTCACTGTCGACTCCGGAGCAGAGGCTCGAGCACTGCCAGGACCTGCCCTGGGGTGAGAGAATGGGCCCCCACGCCCACTGGGCAGGGCCAGGGCAGCCCCTCAATGCCCTCTCAGTAAGAGAGGGGGAGGCAGAGTTTGGGCCCTGCACACCTGACTCTCACCCCACACCTCCTCCAGCCAGGCCTCTGCCCACCTGGGGTCAGCAGGCTGGGTGGGAGCTGAGGGGGACTGCTCGCCTCCTGTGCCAGCCCAGTGTCTGGGGACCCTGACCCAGCACAGTGCCCTGTGGTGCAGACCAGGAAATTGAGGCCTGGGGAGGACAGGACTTGCCCCGGGTCCCACCCCGGCTGCCCAGACAGGCCCCAACCACGCATTCAAGGAGCAGCCTGAGGCTTCCACTGAGCACCTGGTGTGTGGTGGGAAGGAGACAGGGCCGCGTGGAGGGCTCGCCTGGCCAGGACGCAGCCTGGGAGGAGCCAGGCTACTGGCTGGGGCCCAGGCGGGACGGTGGGCAGCCCTCGCACGGCCCACAGCTGCCACAGGGGAGCCACAGAAACAGCCTCCACCCAGATGCCTGTGGGGCGGGGCGGGGGAGGGCAGGAAGAGCAGGTGTGTCCTCTCCGTCCACCCGCGGGACCTCATTCCATTAGGGGAAGAGCTTTGCAGGCAGAGGCTGAGAGCAAGGGGGTGGGGACCCCTCAACCCGCCCCGCCGCTGGCTGTCCTCACTCATGGGCCCTACGTAGCCCTCTCCCACGAGGACAGGACTCCCAGGGGACACCTGGCCCCACCACAGGGACCCTGGCCCTAACTAGGCCACCCCACCTGTGCACACCTCAAGGAGCATCAGCGACTGCCCAGCAGAGATGTGGCCACCTAGTAAGGACGCTGCTTGCCGAAGGAGGGCAGGCATCTCGGGGTCTGGGGGTTGGGGCCCCGCCACATCTGCACATCCATCTGGGCTCCCCACCACCGGGACCACAGCACCTGCTACCTACCCATCCTGGCTGTCTCAGGACCCCTCCCCCTTGACCCCAGGCTGGAGGCTCTGTGCAGACCCTCACTGGCAGCCCCATCCTCCAGGGGCCCCACCAATTCAGCACATAAACAAGACCCAGCTGAACCTCTGGAGCTACCCCACCCTCCGTCCCACTTCCACCAAGTAGGACCCCAAGGCCACCCTAGGCCCAGTCAGGGACTGTGGTCTCCACCAGGGGCCCAGCCCTACAGTGAGGGGTGCTGGGGGGCTCTGGTCTCGGCCCAGAAAGAGGTCTCAGGAAGCCAGGAGTCAGTGGAGGCCTTAGGGAGGGTCTGCCTTTCAGAGAATGGGGGCTCTGAGGTGAGTCCCCAGGCACAGACGGGAGAGAGGGGTGCCAGGCTGGAGCTGGGGAACAGGAGAGCAAAACCAAGGGGCAGCCTGACCAGGCAGGTGGGCAGAAGGGAGCTAGAGAAAGACCATTGCAGCCACCTCTGAGTAGGAGCACAGCATGAGCCCCCCATTCCCACACCCCCGACTTCACCTGCCTGCAGACTCACGTCCTGCCCACCTACTCTCTGGGCCCCCACACCAACCCCTCTCCGGGAGCCGCTCCGGGACAGGCACAGCCCCCCACCCGGCTCCCACCACTGCCCTCCCCACTGGCCAGGACACCCCTGGAAGCCCAGCACCTGGCCCGGTCGGGTGGGGTCAGGACAGACACACAGGGGTCTTGAGGTACAGCCAGTAGGGACCCTCTCCCACAGCCTCAGCCCCCATGGTTGGCTCCAGTGGGGAGACTGAGGCAACACCACAGAAGGTTCTGTCCTCTGGTCTCCCAACGTGACTGGGAAATGGAGGGGGAAAAAATCCCTCCTACGGTGGGGCAGACATCCCCTCAGCAAAGGAGCTGGGGCTGGGGGAGGGGCACACTGGCCCTGCCCTTCTACCCCCAGCCTTGTCACCAGGAGGAACTCAGGGACAAGGTGGGGGTGCCTGTCACCTCTATACCCCCACCATGTGCTCTGCATGGTGGCTTCAAGCCCCAGCAGGCCCCTGGGCAGGGCTGGGGCCCCTGCTCTGGCGCTGTGGTCTCAGACTCCCACTGGACACCTGGCTGCGGGAGCAGGGCTGGCAGCGGGGGCTGCAGTTTGCTGCGCTGAGAGTATAATTAGATAATAAAAAGCAAGAGAATCTTCCAGCCCAGGAGGGGGTCCCAAGGGTTCCTGATTTGTTCTTTTCCAGTTGAGTGGGTCAGCGGCTGCCATCCGCCACGGGGACCATGGAGCGGGTGTGCCCTGTAGGGGGCAGGAAGGCTTCTTCAGGGCTCTTGGGGCAGAGAGGGCTCCACCTGGGGACCCCGAGAGGCTGGGCTGCTCTCAGAGCAGACAGGCCCCCGGAGGCCCCTCCTCCTCCTCCTTGAAGGCAGGTGTCCAGCTCACCGAGGAGAGCAGGTGGGGAGAGAAGCAGGACTTGCCCACCTCCCAGGAACTGCCCCTACGTGCAGTGTCCCCCTAGTCACTCTGCCACCTACTGCTCCCCCACGTCACGGCGACACCCATCCACACACTGCCAATGCTTAGCACTAACTGCCCTGGTGCCTGTTGCTGCTGGCCAGCCACCCAAGTGGACATTCACCTCTTCCCATGCCCCAGCCATGCCTCCAGCCCGTACCCACCTCCGCTGCCCGCCCCCAGCCTCCAGGGCACCCTCCAGGCCTGGTTCTGGGCCTCGGCCCTCCCCAGAACCTCTAGCAGAGAACAGACTCTTGGCGTGGCCTCTGCTGGAGGTCAACATCTGGGGCAGAAACCTCCTTGGGTTGTACCCCACAGGCAGCCCAGGCTGGCTGTCCCTCCCAGGGACCCCCATCCCCTACCCAAGCTGGAGAGAGAAGAGCCAGGGCCCAGCAGGGAAGGCAAGAGCAGGAAAGTGGCCCCGGGTTTCTGGGCTTTTGGCCTTGACTAGACCACACGCAAGTGAGCATCTCCCTGAAGTCCACCGCCCAGGCAGGAGCGGAAGCCACGCCCCTGTGTGCCCAGTTGCAGGAGAGTTGGCTCGGGAATCAAGACCAGAGATGGAATGACCTTGGCATCGTTTCTCCACCAAGCCTCCCCTAGCCCAGCCAGTGAAGCCCAGCCCAGCCCAGGTACTCAGAGGTCACCCCCAACTCCAGCCCAGCCCCCCTCAGCGTCCAGGGACAGGACAGGGTCCAGGTCACACCAGGCTTGCTCCACCTTGGCCAGGTGTGAGACCTACAGTTATGGGGTGGGGTGGAGTGGACACTGTCCTCCCTGCTCCTCAGCTCTGCTCCTCCCAGCACACAAACCGCACCGGACACTCCCGCCCCAAGTGCGAACAAACCCGAACCTGCCTCCGCAGAAGTTAGGGGAGCTCTGGTAGGAGCAGGAGGCGGGAAAGCCAGGGGCCTCCCTGCAAGCAGTCGTCCCCCAGTGCTGCCGGGGCCCCACCCCATTCCCACAGGGGCCCAGCAGCGGGCTCCCCGCCGAGCCCCGGAGGTGGGTCCCTGGGTCCGCGCTAGGAGGGGCGCAAAGTGGGGCGGGGCGAGGACGCAGGCTGAACGGGGGAGCGGGCGCAGGGCGGGGGCCACCCCCGGGGCTCGACCCCGACCGCTGGACAGGCGCAGCGCCTGGGGTGGCCGTGTCCTGGGCGGCCCTATCCTGAGCGCACATGCGCAAGAGAGGGGAGCGGGCCAGGCCGGGCAGCCCCGAGGCAGAGGTCTGGCCGGGCACCCGCGGTACCGGAAACCTCCGCCGCCGGCCCTGGCCAGAGCAGCGACCCTGGGCTCTCCGCCACCCCCTCGACCCGACGCCCAGCCTGAGCGGCGACACCGGCGCCCCCAGACCCCGCTGCCGGCCCTGCCGTGACTCACCCAGAAGAGCAGGTTGAAGGCGAACATGAGGTACTTGACGCCCTGGAGGCAGCCGCGCGCCATGCTGCAGCGCTTCAGCTCTAGGAGGAAGATGAAGGAGAGGTCCAGGTAGAAGACCACGTACTTGTTGCCCTTGGGCGACGTGTAGCGCGCCTGGGCCGCCTTGGGGCCGGGGGTCGCGTGCAGGCCGCAGGAGGGACCCCCGCCGTCGCCAGCGCGGCCGCACAGGCTGCTGCAGCGGCGGAACTGGCCGCCGAGCGCGAAGCCCGAGCCCCTGCCCTCCGGCGACGGGCTGCGCCGGTACGTGGACTCGTCCGTGCTCGAGCGCCGCATCGCGCCCGCCGCTCAGCGCCCCGCGCCCGCCGCCCCGGCCCGCGCCATCCCGCCGGCCCCTCCGCCCGCCGGCTCCGACCCCACGCCGGCCCGGCGCCCGCCCGCTCCCGCCCTGCAGTGGCAGCGGGCGCGGCTCCGCTCGGACCCGGCCGCGGGCCCCGGACACCTGCCCGCGGACCCGCGGCTGCCCCTGCCCCGCCCAGTCCCTGACCGACCAATGTGAGGAGGTCCCGCCCCCGCGCGGACCGCCGCAAATGGCTCCGCTCCGCCCCGGCCGGCCAATCGCAGCCCCGCGGCGACGCCCCCGCCCCGCCCCGGCCCCTCCGCCGGCGCTGGCCCGCCCCCCACCACTGGCGCGGGCTGGGAGGGAAGTCGCTCGCCGAGGACAGGGGCTCGGGCCAGCGCGGGGGCTGAAGCCTGGGCAGCTCCCAGCCCGGGGACCTGCGTCCACGATGCCTGGTCTGGACCCAGCCATCCGGGAGCCTGGACCTCCGACACGCAAAAGATACGCAAAGCACTATGCAAAGGAAGGGGTGATCCAGTTGCTGTCTGGTGGCAACTTGGGGCGGTTCTGGCTTGGGGCGCTTTGGGGAACCCTGGGTGTCTGGGATGTTGGGTCACTCTGTAGGACATGGAGGGGGTGTCCGCAAGGTTTCCTGACTTTACAGGAGGATCTAGAACACACAGAGGAATGCGGGAGTGGTCCCAAGGGACCCCCAGAGCCCCGTGGGAGGCTGGCAGCCCCACTCAGGCACACAGGGTTCCCAGTGCCCAAGTTGACCTCCTGCCCCTGTGCGGCCTCCCTGGAGCAGGCCAAGGGCAGTCACATGCACCCCGCAGGTTAGATGCTCTACTGTTACTCTCTTGAACTTGTTGATTTTTTTTTTTTTTTGAGACAGAATCTTGCTCTGTAACCCAGGCTAGAGTGTAGCCTGGAAGTGTAGCAGCTTCCAACTCCTGGGCTCAAGCGATCCTCCTGCCTCAGCCTCCTGAGTAGCTGGGACTACAGGCGCCACCACCAAACCTCATTAATTTTTTCTATTTTTAGTAGACATGGGGTCTCCCTCTTGCTCAGGCTGGTCTCAAACTCCTGGCCTCAAGTGATCCTCCTGCTTCGGCCTCCCAGAGCACTAGGATTACAGGCGTGAGCCACCACATCCAGCCAAATTACTGGTAATTCTTGAAAGAGAGGCCTAGAATTTCATTGTGGTCCAGCCCACACTGGAAGTCAACCTTTGAGAGACCTCACCTCCCTCCCAAACACACACAAACACAGCAATGCATCTTGCACTCAAGGGTGTGCACACAGACACTAGCAGACACACTAGCCCATCACCCTGGGTGTGCACAAGATGCCCACAATCAAAGCCGGGGGACAGATGCGCCGCCAGAGACCCCCATAGCCCACCCTGTTTCTCTGAAGCCCTAGCCCTACCAAAGGGCTCAGGGTAGAAGAGCCCTCAGTGTAGGGGGCAGCAGCAGGTGGTCCAGATCCCCCCACCTGATCTGCAGCCCAGAGGCGGAGGGGAGCCCCAGGCCTGGGGTGAAGGGCCTTGGCAGGCACAGACATGCCCTGGGCTTGGGGCCGTGGTAAAGCCTCCCTGGTCACCAGGGCCATCAAGTGGGCATGTCCACCCATGGTACAGTCCCAGGAACTGAAGTCCAAAAGAAGAGGAGGAGGGGTAATGTAGGGGAGAGGAGGGGTAATGCAGGGGAGAGGAAGGGGGAGGAGGAAGAGGGGAGGGAAAGGAGAAGAGAAAGAGGGATGAGGAAGGGCACGGATGAGGAAGGGCCGGAGGAGGGCAGGAGGGGTCCGGGTGCCACCGGCAAGCTGCCCCACGCTTCGGGTCTGAGCCCTCCCTAGAGCGAGGCTGGGCGTCCAGAGGTGGCAGGTCCAAGGCCTGAGACCCGGGCTCAGGGCGGCGGCCCTCTGCTGCCCCTGGTGGCAGCGAGGAGAACTGCAGCCACGGCCCTCGTTGGGCGGGGTGCAGCCTGCCGGAGCCCCCCAGTGCAGGAAGCCTGCTTGGAGGTTCCCTGCCGCTCGAGGCCAGCCTGGGGCTTCCCAGGGGCCCCCACTTTGTCCTTTCCCTGAGGGCACTTTGGTGGGTCTGGGCCCCAGGAAAGAGTCAAAACTGACTGCGCACCAGGGGCCCAGCAGAAAGCAGAGAGCCCCCCCCAGGCCCCAACAGAGACTACCCCACAGCTCTGCCAAGAGAGCCTGTGGTGCCAGCCGCCCCCGGAAACTTCTGGCACCTCCCCCCATAAGCCCCTGGCCTGACTCAGCCGCCTGGCGTGCCCAAGTCGAGGGCAGATCCTCAGGCACCCCCTTCCTTCGGCGGGCATGCACGCGAGAGGGCACGAGCAGAGCCGGGAGCAGGCACTCCGGACACAGGCCGGGGAGGAGCCACAGGGGCCCAGAGAGGACCAGGGCTGATGGCAGAAGCCCCACCCTGCCCTCCCTCAGACAGGCCAGACTTGGAACCAAAACAGCACCCTGCCACTTCACCCCACTGGTGGGGTCAGAGGTCAGCATCAGGCAGACTCCCCCGAGGGAGGTGCAGTGGTGCATAAATATGCCTGCCACGCTGCATGGTGCTTGCCCTCCCTGAAGACACACTGGGCTGGGGGTGCTCCTGCCGGGAGCAGACTTGCTGGGCCGGGGCTAGAGGCTCCCCTAGGTGGGGGCTCCCAGGGCGGCAGTGGGGTCACACTGCCCAGGGCAGGGATACATCCAGAGCCCCATCTCTCCTGCATCCCAGGTGGATGAGTCTGGGAGGGGCAGGGGCAGCCCAGGGCTCCCCTGGAGGTGCTCATGGGTGTCAAAGCAGGTCTGGGTTCCTTCACTGAGCCCAGGACCCAGATGCAGTCTGTGTCCCCAAAACCCCTGCACCGCTTCCGTCTACCAAAGCCTGCATGCATCACCCCACGAGCAGATAAGCCCACCTGGGATGAATCAGAAAACTCATCCAAGGGAACGGGGCCAGTCAGGGTGAGGACTGGGCTCACTTTGAGTCTAGACTTGGCACGTCCAGAATTCACACAAGGCTGTCCAGACCCAACGAGGGGCCAGGTTGGCAGAGCTCGGCGGGAGGAGGGTCTTTCACCAACACCGTGGCCCCAAAGTGCAGCCCCTCGCCCACAGGAGTCCCGGTGCCCCCCCAGGTGGGGCCTCGAGACATGCTCAGTGTCCAGTTGGCACGGCCCCTGGCCCAAGCACAGGTGGAACGCAGAGGCAAGCCCAGTGCCGTCCCCACCGCACCGCCCAACCAGGTCATGACATACCTGGGCTTACCACGGGAAGGCGGTGCTCGGTGCCCCTGCAGGCTGGCCAGGGGCTGGGCGAGTGGTCGACGTGGCCAAGGCAGGCCCGAGCTCTGCGGAGGGGAAGACGGAGCCCTGGTTTCCACTCAGCCACACGGCTGCACAGGGCGAGGTGTGGGGGCTGGCATCCAGGGGACAGGGAACCCCCACTGGGCCAGGTCCCTACAGGGCGGAAGGGGCAGCAGGGGCGGAGAACACATATGTCCCGAGATGTGTACTCACAGCACAGGGACCCACAGAGACACACAGACACACACAGATATGTGCCACACACACAGACACGCGGTGGTGTCTCCCCCAGGGGCCCCAGACCCTGAGACCAGCCTGTGTGTCCACTTCCCGCAGGGTGCCCTGCAGCCCACCGCACCCCTCTCTTCCGCCCAAGCTCAGGAAGTGGCCTCACACCCTCCCCAGGGAGCCACTGGTGCTGACCCACAAGGCCCACCCACCTGTCCTGTCTCACCACTCAGGAATTGTGGAGGGGGGGCGGGGGAGAGTTCAACTGGGGACCCAAGGGGGCACCACCCTCCACGCCCCACCAACTCAACCCCCAACGCTTCCCAATGCCTGGCCTCTCAGACCAAGTCTGGGGGGTGGGGCAAGTGGCCCTCTGGCAGCCCCAGGGCAGGAGGGGACCCAAGGGCTCCATCCCCCACCCTGGCTGACTGAGGGCTCCAAGACACGTGGACTGCTGGGGAAGTGTGAGCCACAAGGAGGCCACGGACACCCACCTGGCCAGACCAAGGTCCCACTCAAAAAGGGACCTCCCCAGACGCTGCAACAGTTTGCCCAGGGCCGCTTGCAGCTACCATGGCAGCCTGTGTGCACAGCCAGGCAGGGGTAGCCAAGGTGGAGAGCAGCTTGGAGACCACCCACCATGGACCCTGAAGGCCCCAGGCTGGGAGGCAGAGCTGAGGAGGCAGCCAGAGGCAGCCAACACAAACAGGCCCTCCCCCCTCACTCTGGTGGCGCAGACACCCAGGCCCCAGGCAGCCGGCACCCTCCACCCCTGACACACAGCCTGGACGGGACTGCCCCTCCCACCCAAGCCTGAGCCTCTGGAGGCTCGAGCCACTGTCCAGCCCCCCTCCCACTCCAGGGGAGGGAGAGAAACCCCTCCGGGGGAGGCTACCAAGGGCCCCCCCCACTTCTCCTCCTGGGCCAATGAAGGCCAGCTCCGACTGAGGCCGGTGTCCTCCCCTGTCCCTCCCCTGCACCCTCAGGTCTTTCTCTGCGGGGGCTGTGGGGGTGGAGGGGACACAGTTCAGACCTTGGGAGGGGCCGTTCCACCCACCCAGGCTCCAGGAGCAGCCCAGCCTCAGATGTCCATCCAACCGCAGCCCTGGCCCTAACCCATGTCACCTGGACCCTACAGAACAGTCTCAGGGGCACGTCAGCCCAGGCAATGGGATGGCAGATGGTGACCTTCCCAAATGCCACCAGAGGTGTGGGTCACTAGGTTCGGGCCAGTTCAGCCGCAACCACATCTGCAAACACCACTGTCCACATTGCCAGGTCTCAAGGGCCACTTGGCAGTGCTGAACCGTGTTATCCTGGGCACAGCAGGCGCTGGCCAGGGTGTGTGCGCACCAGGGAGGTGTCCGGCACACGTGTCCACGGCATGCCCTCCAAGGGAACACACATCTGCCCCTGCCCAGCCAGAGGCACAGGCGTGTGGGGAGGCTGGGGAGAGGGGCCGTCACCACACTCCCTAGCAGAAGGTCTTGCCCAACCTCACTGGGGATGCAGACCCTCCTGGTGGGAGGCTTCTGGTCCCACTAGAGCCTTACAGATGGGGAAACTGAGGCTGTGATCCAAGAACAGGGTGCAAGTTCTGCCCAAGCCCAGCCCAGTGCTCCACCCAGCTGCCCAGTGCCCTCCCCTCCCCCGTGGTTGGCCTATTTCCATGGCAACGCCCAGGGTGGGAGGGGCTGGGCAACTGAAACTTCAGTCACGAGTTTCCCCTGTCCCCTTCCCTGAAGTGACCCCTTCAAACGGGTTCCAAATCACATGTAAGAAAACCCTCCCTCTCCTTGTGCCCTTCGACCCAACCACAGGAGGCTGGACGCCCCATTCTTGTGAAACCCCACCCGACGTTCCCAGAGGCCCTGGCCAGGCCCTGCAGACGCTGCACAGCCACCTACCCCTGCTCACCAAACACATGTGCAGGGGGGACACCTCTGAGGCTGCCCAGGATCTTCACGTCTAGCCTGGTTGGGGCAAAGGACAGGCCTGAGCCACAGCAGAGCCAGGGAGGAGCCCAGGGGCTTCCGTGCACACGTGGGGGGCTCTGTGGACATGGAGGCGGAGATGGGGGGTGGAGGTCCACAGGGCCAGCCTCAAGTTCCCAGGGCCCTCCCGGGAAATCAGGGAGCACACATGCTTGGAATTCCAGGAATGTCAACTTGGCTCAGCCAGGTTTTGGGAGGGAGACTCACTGCTCCAAATCTCCCAGAGTAAACAACTCCTGGCAGGAAAAGGGGGGGACAGGCCCAGGGTTCCTCCTCCAGGAAGCCTTCGGCCCCCACCCGCTCCCAAGGGCCCACCCTCCTGACATCCTGGATCCCACGCCCCCGGCTCCCTCACCTCCACAGCCACCAGCAGCCTGGGCAGCCAAGCCAGGTCTGACCCCAGGCCACTGGCCAGGCCAGGGCAGGATATGCGTCCACTCAGCCTGAGGGGAGGGGGCAGGAAAGGGAAGTGGCCTCCTGTCTCGTGGCTCTGCACGTGGCTGGGTGGGGGGCGGCTAATGCCCATGAGGAAGCTGTCCAGGGCCCAGGCCAGGGTGGGACCACAAACCCCAGGTGGACAGTGGCTCTGCCCCCGCCATGAGACCCTTCATCCCCCTCCCCTGCAACTAGGGCAAAAGTCCAGCATTTGCCCTGAGAGAGCAGTTAGCTGATGCCTGGGACCCAACACAGGCCCACTCCCACCAGATGGCCAACGGCCCCAACCTGCCCTGAGCCCTCACAGGTGCCACTTTGTGGCACACCAGCCCCCACAGCCCACAGCTCACCTCCTCCAGAGCCTTCCGTGCCTCTCCCTTCACTGATCCCACCCCTCCCATCTCCAGGAGCACCCACCCGCACAGCAAGAAGGGCGCCAGTGCCAGCCTCCCCACACCCCATCCCAGAGACACAACCACCCCGTCCCTAAAGTCCCTGGAGGTCCCATCACCTCCAGGGGTCAGCTGGCCCTGCAGACACAGCCTCCAGGACTCTGCTCAAGGGTGCCCTTTGCCAAGATCACAGACCACGTCCTCCCGGACCTCCCTCCCTGGCCCCTCTCCCCGTCCTCAGAGGTGCGTTTGAGCGCCGATGACCGATCGCGGGCCGGGATAGCGCGGACCCCCCTCCCCTTCCCGGAAGGAGCCAGAAGATCGCGGACAGAGGCGCAGCGAGGCGGTGCAGGGGGAGCAGCCACCGCCCCATCCGTCCCCTGCCGTCGGGGCTACAGGTAAGTATCCGGCGGGGGCCGTTCCTGCGCGGCCAGAGCGCGGCGGGGACCGAGGCGGCGCCCGGAGGGTCCGGGCCGCGGCGAGCATGAAACGCCCCAAACTCTGCGACAGAGCCCCCGGCACCCCGCGGTTGGGGACTCCAGGCGGAGACACCGCATTCCCGGCAGGGCCAGCAGGGGTTGGCGGGAAGCACGCCCGCGGCCGCCGGCCCTCCGACAGTCCCTCCGTCCCGGCCTCGCGAAAATAGCCGTGCCCCGCGCCCGGCCCCCCACTTGTTGCTGCGTCTTGTCTTGGGGCTCGAACTTGGCGCGCCCAAGCTCGCGTCCTGGTGCTGCCGGACCGGTCTCAGGCGGCAGGCAGTGGGACCCTGGCCGCACCCCAGCGCGCCACCTACCTGCGCGCAGCCAGCAGCCCGCGCGGTCCGCTCCACGGTGCGCTCCCGCCGTGCAGCTGTCAGTCAAGCGGACACGAGAATCGCGAAGCGCCGCCGCCGCACTCTTGCGGCCCGGCTCGGACGCCGTCGCGCCGGGACTTACCAAAGCGGCGGGAGGGGGGGAGCCGTCTGCTCCTCCCGCGGCGCGCGGGCCCCGGGAGCCCGTCCGCGCGAAGCAAGCCGGTCGCGGCGAGGCCCGACCGTCCGCGACGCCGAGGCTGGGGGGGGCGGGGCGAGCCGGGCCGGGCCAAGCAGAGCCGGACCCCCGGGCCGGTGGACGCGCCCGGGCGGGGCCAGCAGCACCGTCGTGCCTCGTGCCGGGGTCGCAGTGCGCAGACCGGCCGCTGCGCTGCCGCCATGATCATCCCTGTTCGCTGCTTCACCTGCGGCAAGATCGTCGGCAACAAGTGGGAGGCCTACCTGGGGCTGCTGCAGGCCGAGTACACCGAGGGGTGAGGCTCCGGGCGCGGCGGAGAGACCCGGCCTGCGGGGTGGGCTGGGGTCGTGAGGTGGGGGAGACCTGGCCTGCAGGCTGGGCCACAGTGCGGGCTGGGGAGGTGGGAAGGGGGGCGGACTGGGGTCTTGTGGAGGGTTCCGGCCTGGGGGCTGGGGAACTCATGTCAGGATTTTCAGGCCTGAGGTCTCTTCCACCCAAGCCCCGACCTATTCAGGAGAGCATTGTCCCCCAAAGTGTAGGGACATGAGGGGAGTGGGCATCAAACTACTGGTGTCTTGGGGACTTATAGGTGTCCCATCGGGTTGCATGCACCACTTGACCCACAATATAGCCCTCAGCCTCCTCCCTGTCCCCTGGCTCCCTAATTTCTTGTCCCTGCTACAGGGCCTATCCCCAAGTCCTGCAAACCTTGCTGGTCCTTAAAGATGCAGGACAAACTTCCTGACCACCTGGCCATCATCATCGGGCTTTTCCTGTTCTTGTCCCTGAGTACTGCAGTTAACCACCATGCCTGTCCTAGGCTCTGCCCCGCTGTGGATGGCTGTGTGTCTTTTTTTTTTTTTTTTTTTTAGTCAGAGTCTCAATCTTCTGCCTGGGCTAGAGTGCCGTGGCGTCATCCTAGCTCACAGCAACCTCAAACTCCTGGGCTCAAGCGATCCTCCTGCCTCAGTCTCCCGAGTAGCTGGGGCTACAGGCATGCGTCACCATGCCCGGCTCATTTTTTAATATATATATATGTATTTTTTTTCAGTTGTCCAGCAAATTTCTATACATATATATGTGTGTGTGTGTGTGTATATAGA